>SEYY01000677.1:5000-15000 GCA_009176605.1 Armadillidium nasatum
TTTTAAAATTTACATTTATGTGAGTGTTTATTTGTGGGTCTTATATCATCAACATTTGGGTCATGTTTGAAACTGTATATATATATATATATATATATATATATATATATATATATATATATATATATATATATATATAATATATATATATATATATATATATATATATATATATATATATATATATATATATATATATATATATATATATATATATAGAGTAATAAATAAAAAAAAAAAATTAATTTATTTTTTTTATTTTTTTTTACTTTTATTTAATTTTTATATTATCTATTAAAATAAATAAAAAAAAAAAAATATATATATATATATATATATATATATATATATATATATATATATATATATATATATATATATATATATATATATATATATATATATATATTATATATATATATATATATATATATATATATATATATATATATATATATATATATATATATATATTTAATGTTAACTTTTGCTACCAATATTGATGCTATTTTAAACATTAAAAAAAGTACCAAATTTAAGAGAAAATTTTGAAAACGTACCAAATTTTAGTTGAAAATCACAAAAAGGCCTAAATTTTAGATAATCATCAAAAGTACAAAATTTGATAAAAATCGTAAAAGTACCAAATTTTAGATAAAAATTTTAAAACTTACCAAATTTTAGATTAAAATTTCAAAAAGTACCACATTTTATATAAAAATCATAAAAAGTCCCAAATTTTAGATAAAGATCCCCAAAACTACCAAATTTTTGATAAAAATCACAAAAAGCACCAAATTTTTGATAAAAACAAAAAGTACCAAATTTTTGAAATTTAAAAAAAAAAAAATACGAAATAGAGAAAAAAATCACAAAAACTTCCAAATTTTAGAGAAAATTTTTAAAAAGTACCAAATTTTAGATTCAAAATACTATAGGTTATTTAAGCTTTTTGTAATTTTTCAAAAAAAAAAAAAAAAAGATAAAAAAAAATTTCAAAATTATTTAATACATAAATTTATGAATGGACGTCCTAACTTCCTTTGTAACCCTCCACCCTACATTTATATTCAAAATGTAGTTTTTTATAATGTCATTAACTGAAGTGAAATAAACATACCAAGAAAAAATGCACCACGCTGTACTGGTTTAATTGGTTTAAGTAGCCGAGTTAAAGATCAAGATGAAGCCTGGGGCTGAGGTTCTAAGTCGTAGGTATAATTTAGTTTCTTATGGGTCGAGCAGAGGGTATGTGCGATTCCTCACTTTACGAGCCGAGTGGAGGATATAATTTAGTACCATATACGCCGAGAAGATGGTATGATGCAGTGGAACCTTACAGAGAGTATATAAGGTAGGATTTAGTATAGTACCTTACGGGCGGAATATAAGGTATAATTCAGTAAGTACCTTTATGGGCGGAATATAGGATATGATTCAGTAATACCTTTACGGGCGGGATATAGGATATGATTCAGTAGTACCTTACGGGCTGAATATAGGCTATGACTCAGTATAGTACCTTACTGGTAGAATATATGGTATGATTCAGTAGTACCTTATGGGCGGAATATAATGTATGATTCAGTAGTACCTTGCAGAATAAGTTGAGAGCTTGATTCATTACTTTTTTGGCCGAGGAGAGGGTGAGAATCACTACCTCTCTGATAAATGGTGTATCTGCACACAAAAAATGCCAAAACAATAAAAGGTCTTTTTTTATTTTTTTTTATTTTTTTTTTATTTTTTTTATTTTTTTTTTTGACCTGACTGAGCCTTCAAGAGGGAAAAAGGGAGAAGGGGTGGAAGAAAAGAAATGAAAAAAAAGAAAAAAAGGGCAAAATATTAAATTAAAAAAAAATTTGAAATCTTTGAACGAATGCTCACTGCAGCTTAACGGAAGGGTGACTGACTCACGTGCTTGAAGGCGATGGGTCGATCTTTCATGCGAATCCTTGAAAGTAAATTCATAGAAAAGTTCCCTTACTAGAATAATAATAATAATAATAATAATAATAATAATAATAATAATAATAATAATAATAATAATAATAATAATAATAATGTACTTCATGAAGCAATAATTTTTGATAAAAAAAAAATGTACAGATTTTTATAAACCTTGAACGTCGGAAGCAACTGTCCTGAATCGATGCTGATAAGAAACAAAGACTTCTGCATCGATCCTGACAAGAAACAAATAATTCTGCATCGATGGTGGTAAGGAACAAAAACTTCTGCATCGATGCTGACAAGAAACGAAGACTTTGTTTAATCTAACTTCTTAATCATTGATTTAATTTTTTTTCAAAAACCTTTATTATTAAAAAAAAAAGCTAGTAGTATAGTATTTTTTTTTATATAATTTGATTTTTCACTCAAACATTCCAATGTATTTCAATACAATATATTGACTTATCTGTCTTGCTTCGGTGTGTCCCCCATCACCCCCCCCCCTCCAAAAAAAAAACAATTAATTAATCAATTTACTTTACACCATCTTAATTACTTTCTGTCTTTTACCTAAATTTTCATAAAATCTTCATAATACTAATTAATACCTCTCATTAAAATTAATTGGAATGATGGACAACATTTAAGGCAATTTGACATGAAACAGTGGCTCTTCTTTCTAGGTCACTCTGGGGTCACCACTGACAAATTTATTTTTCAAATTCATTTATCGATTAAAATGACTTCAAAATTATGAATATGTTCCCTTATAATTGGGAATTTCAGTACCTATACCTCAGTATTCGATAGTCAGGGGGAACTGAGCTGTATTTTGTTCCTGACTAAGCAGATTTTTCAGGTATGCAGATAATTTAAGTTTGATACTAATTCCGCGTCAGTTCCAATCATTCAGGATAATAGATGCTCATCCTAGATACTCGAGGTCACCATGATAGTAGTTTCGGAGACAGATATAAATGGACGTTTCGAGTAAAAAACACAAGAGAGAAAATGTAAGGGGTATTCTTATACATATTTGATGCAAACAATGAAAATAGTTTAACTATATATATATATATATATATATATATATATTAAATCTCCTAAAGAACGGCAATTTTTAAAGCTTGTTCAAGTAATAGAATACGGAACTTTCCAAACTCCTTCCTATCCTGAAAAGAATATTGAATGACAATCGAGGAGAACCAATATATATATATATATATATATATATATATATATATATATATATATATATATATATATATATATATATATATATATATATATATATATATATATATATATATATATATATATATATATATATATATATATATATATATAATATTTTGAGTAAAATTGGGTATTAAAACTAAACCCATAAATAGCCATGAGGATGTGGGAAGATGTTTTTTTTGCCTACATTTAACAATATGAGAGAAAAAAAAACAGAAAAAAAACATACAATGATAGAAGTTGTAATAAAAATAGTAGTAGTAGTAAGTAGTAGTAGTAGTAGTAATAGTAAATAATAATAATGTTAAAAATAATAATAATAATGATAAATAAAAAAAAAAAAAAAAAAAAAAAATTAAAAAAAAAAAAAAAATAAGTGAAAATAATAATAATAATAATAATAATAATAATAATAATAATAATAATAATAATAATAATGATAATAATAATAAAGCTCTTCCCAATACTTGTTAAAATACAACTACTAATAATTATTATTACGATTATTATTATAATGTTGACAATGGTAATTAATAATATCAACTAATAATAATAATAATAATAATAATAATAATAATAATAATAATAATAATAATAATAATAATACTAATAATATTAATAAGAATAACAACGTTCTTTCGAATACTTTCTTTAAAATACAACTACTAATAATAATAAATAATAATAATAATAATAATAATAATAATAATAATAATAATAATAATAATAATAATAATAATAATAATAAAATTAATAATAAAAATAAAAATAATAAATAAAAAAAAAAAAAAAAAAAAAAAAAAAAAAAAAAAATTGAAGTAAAAAAAAAAAAAAAAAAAAAAAAAAAAAAAAAAAAAAAAAAAAAAAAAAAAAAGCTATTTTCAATATTTTAATGAAAAACCTAAACCAATTAAAAAAAAAATAAAAAAAAAAAATAATATATATATATATATATATATATATATATATATATATATATATATATATATATATATATATATATATATATATATATATATATATATATATATATATATATATATATATATAATTTACATCTTTCTTTCTTATACAAATTGGGGTTTGCGTGTTTGGTTATGCATATATAAAGAATATTTTTTCCACGTCCCTCAATATCGTAATTGATTGAATTGTGTGGGTTATTATATATATATATATATATATATATATATATATATATATATATATATATATATATATATATATATATATATATATATATATATATATATATATATATATATATATATATATATATATATATATATATATATATATATATATATATATATATATATATATATATATATATATATATATATATATATATATATATATATATATGCTCGTAAATAGAAAATTACCGTAGGTATTCGAACCATTGTACGTCCAATTTTTATGATTTCCTTATTCACAAACTGGATGAAGCTGTTTTAATGGATAATTAAGAATATTAATTATTTTTTATTTTGTAATGGAAGGAAAATATTATAGAAAAGAATATTTTTATCTATATTTTTAAAATGTTAAAATATTTTTATCATTTTTCTTTAGGGAGCAAAAAATACAAGAGGGATATTAATTTTCTTTCTACAAAAAGAATGAATTTCGGTAATTCTTTTTAAGAATTAAAAAAAAATAAAAAAAAAATAAAAAAAAAATTAAAATCTACTTCAATTAAAACAAATTCTCCCTTTTCTATCTATGATAAATTTTTTAATTTTCCTAAATTTTCTACCAAACTGTCCTATATAAATTTTTTTTTTTTAGCACATCTTCCAAAAATCTCTTCTCTCTTTTTTTTCATTAGGGAAGTATGCAGAGTGATGAAGTGCAGAATAAACTTCAACATCAACAACTTCAAGAACATCTTCAGTATGAAACATTTGACTATGGAAAAAAAATTGACCTAATCTCTTCTGCTCGTCCCTCTGTTTCTTCCCCTCCAGTAGCTACTTCACCATCTCAAACAGACGTAGAAATATCAAATGTTGACGTAACATCTTCAACTGATATAAAAAACTACAATAGCTGCAATAAATTCAGCTCATCTCTAGCTAAAGAAATCTCCCTCCCGGAGGGACAAGCTCTTCTTGCCAGGCAAATAAGATTAGGAAAACTATTTACTAGAGAAGTTTACTATCATAACTCACCGTCGAATGGATTTTCCTTTGACGAGGATCCTAAAGGGGATATTCGAGTACTTTCTCCATCTCTAGTGAACAGTCAAGTGTTGCCCAGGACACGACCTCTCTCTCCTGAACCTCAAACACCTATTACACAAGAACGACCTAATGGGAAAGAATCTATCTCCTCCAAGTGAGTATGATAAGCTTCCTTCCTCTTTTCATTGCTACTGTCGCTGACTCAGTATGTGTGTGTGTGTGTGTGTGTGTGTGTGTGTGTGTGTGTGTGTGTGTGTGTGTGTGTGTGTGTCTGTGTGTGTGTGTTTGGTATAAACCTTTAGAACGAAACTACATATTTTTATTACAAAACATGGTACTTACATCCCTGTCAATTTTGATATATATATATATATATATATATATATATATATATATATATATATATATATATATATATATATATATATATATATATATATATATATATATATATATATATATATATATATATATATATATATATATATATATATATATATATATATATATATTTGAAAGTTGTAAGAAATAAAGTGGAATTCTATCACAATAATAAACTTTTTAAATATTTAGATTAGAAGAGGAATCCCATATTTAGAAGAATTTACCGAAGTTGGAAAGGTGTGTGTGTGTATGTGCGTGTAAGAAGAAACAGCAACGGAGTCTAAATTGGAGCTAGAGGAAAGAGTTTGAAGAAAGATTTCAGCTATAAAGGAAATAGGGTGACAGTGTGTCGTCAGAATATATACGAGGAAGGAGAGATGAAGAAGAAGATGAAGAAGAAGACGAACATAATAATAAATATTTCTAACAAAGAATGATAAGAAAAGGAATCTGAATGATTACTGTATTTTCTACGAGATGGGGAAGAAGTTCTTGGAACAAGAGAAGAAAAGGTTTTTCACGATTCAAGGACAAAATATACAGAGAAGTTGAAGGCAACAGTAATACCAGAAGGTAGCTCTAATTGACGAATAATTAGAGAACAGACTTACTTGCACAGCGTTATTCGCGAATATTATACTGGTTATCTGAAATAAAATTGCAAGATTTAAAGATATTCTTAAACCAAAATTTAAATTTAGTTTGAAAAAAAAATAAAATTAAAAACAATGTATGTCTTAGTGACAAACAGCCACATCGGTCATGCACTCAACGAAGAATCTCTCTCATGCAGATAAATAAAACTGAAAAACTACATTAGGTCCCCATCAGTTTTGATGTGTTTCCGAAGAAGGCGGGGGGGGGGGGGGAAATTTCAGCAAAAGGATGGGATACAGAATGACGATTTGACAGGATAAGCCCAAACATAATGGGACAAATTAAAAGCTAAATAAAGGTCTGGTATGCCCAAAATGAAGAATTCAGAGGAAAAGGATAATGGCATGTATTCCACTTTGAAATTTAGGTAGTCAAGTGAATTAGGATACAAAGAACCAAATAGAGATGAATTTAATCATAGACCATCAAGGAAGTCGAAGTCATTTCGAGACATGGAAGAAATCAAATCAGAAATTGAGAACAAACTTTACTGAGTACATTAAAACAATCAATATTTTTATGGCAACTAAGAAAAAAACAAGTAGAAGAAAACAGAAATATTTCTGTCTGCTTGGACCACTGAGTTCCCTTTAAGAAAAAAAGGAAATAAAACTTCCTGAGGGAGAAGTGATGCTATACAAAGTTGAAATTAGAAGATAGTCCAAAAATATTGTAGAAATTTACGTGAAAAGAGATAAGGGTTCCTTACCATAACATGCCTATAGTATGGTGATGGTTGTGGTCTGTATCCTACCATATCCTACCACAAAATATTCTCAACCTAAAGTGATAACGAGGTAAAATGACTTAAAAGAGTGATTTTGTTCGATTTGTCTGAATAAGACTCCCTAAGTCCGACTAGCGGCGCCTATATCCTACTCCTACTATACGAATATATATATATATATATATATATATATATATATATATATATATATATATATATATATATATATATATATATATATATATATATATATATATATATATATATATATATATTACGTATGTATTATTTATTATTATTATTATTATATTATTATTATTATTATTATTATTATTATTATTATTATTATTATTATTATTATTATTATTATTATTTAAAAAAATGTTGTTAATTTTACTTATTGTTCTAAACTTATAAAGAAATACTAAATTTAGTTGGATGAAAATCGTATTAAATTAAAACTTTCAAAATGCTAAAAGTAACAAATTAAAATGTTAAAAAGTACCAAATAAAATGCTAAAAGTATTAAACCAAAATGCTAAAAGTACCAAACGAAAATGATAAAACTACCAAATCAAAATATTAAAAGTACCAAACGAAAATGATAAAACTACCAAATCAAAATATTAAATGTACCAAACCAAAAATTTTAAACGTATCAAACCTAAATGCTAATAGTACCAAACCAAAACGCTAAAAGCTCCAAACCAAGATGCTAAAAAGTACCAAATTAAAATACTAAAATAATCAAACCAAAATATTTAAAGTACCAAGCACCAAACCAAAATGGTAAAATTACCAACCAAGAAGTTGAAAATTTATGATGACATTGTGGTGAATTTATTTATTTATTTATTTAAAAAAAAAAACAAATTCAAATAAAAAATAATAATAATAATAAAAATAAATTATAATGTCAGCAGCAAATATGATTTTTTAAAAATTTATTATCATTAAAAAAAAAAAAAAAAAAAAAAAAAAAACTTTTTCTCTACGTATCAAACTCGTTACCTCCACCATACGAGTCTCATCAGTTAACATATACGCTATCCATTATGATAAAGCTGCTGACAATATAATTTACAACTATTTAATAAAATATAAATTAAATTTATAAAATATAACATAAAATATTTAATAATATAGTCATAGAATCAATGAATTTAATAATACCCTCGGCAAACCACATTATAAACATATTATAAAAATATAAAATGAGTGTGTGGTTGTGGTTGTGTGTTACAAATTACCTTGCCACAAAAATAAATTTAACTACACAATTTTATATATAATGAAAAGGAGAAAATGGATAAAGAATCACAAACAATTGAGATTAGGTCTAAGATTTTGTACAATGAATATCTTTGAATCACATTTTCTTATATAGATTCTTCCGACCCTAGACTGAACCGCTACGCTCATTCTTACATGCATTCTACTGGTAAAGTCTGGAACATACTCCCTTTATCTGTTTTCACAAGTTACTTTGACTTGCACACTTTTAAACGCCGTGTATCGGGTCACGTCGGCCATTAGCGACCAGATTTCCGACTGTTCCCCAACTCTGGTGGAAATTGGTAGGGCTCCGGCCTTTCCCCACCAGAGGAGACATAAAAAATGTACACTGCAAAAATTGTCCTAACTAACGAATCGTTGAGACAAGTGTCAAAAATGTCACAACAAAATTTTTCAGTTATTTTATTATTAGGAAAATAAATCGGTGAAGCAACTTCCTTATACTTAACACGTCTTTTTCTATATTGAAAATTTTATGGTAAAATTTTTGCCACTTGTCCCAAAGATTCGTTAGGACAATTTTTGCAGTGTAATTAAGGTAAAATTACAAAGTAATATATATATATATATATATATATATATATATATATATATATATATATATATATATAATATATATATATATATATATATATATATATATATATATATATATATATATATATATATATATAACAGTATAATGAAAATATTAATAGAGAAATTAATAATAATTTTCAAATCCTTTTTGAAGCGTTAACTGTGTAAAAATGGTTGTTGTAATATCAAGAAATTATTATTATTATTATTATTATTATTTTTTATTTTTACTTCGAAAAAAACAAACTTTGTATAGAATAATTATTCAGCATATATATTCATTACACAGATAATTTAAGTTCTCATACAGAGTACAAATTTTTGTAAATAAATAGTACAAGTACTCATAAGATATACTGTAATAATTAAATTTAAGACTTTAAGTACTCATTGTTAAGAAAATGTTTACTTATTAATTAGCTTAAGTACACAACGATCTCAATGTACAATGAGTTAAGTATTTATTGTGTTTAAGATATATAATTTACGTACTTTTAGTTTCAGTACAAATATACGTAAAAGCACAATGGTATAAGTACTCGAAAGATATAGAGTTTATGTACTTTTAGTTTCAGTACAAATATACGTAGGAGCACAATGGTATAAGTACTCATTAGATATAGAGATTAAGTACCTTTCAGTTTCAATGGTAAAAGTACTCTTCAGATATAGAGTTTACGTACTTTTAGTTTCAGTACAAATATACGTAAAAGCACAATGGTATAAGTACTCATAAGATATAGAGATTAAGTACCTTTCAGTTTCAATGGTATAAGTACTAGAAAGATATAGAGTTTACGTACTTTTAGTTTAAGTACAAATATACGTAAGAGCACAATGGTATAAATACTCAAAGATATACTGTAAAAATTAAGTACCTTAAGCGCTCAATGGTATAAGTACTCTTAAGATATAGAGTTTACGTACTTTTCCGTTTGAGAACATATACTCAACATTTAAAGTACTCTTTGCGTTTATT
>SEYY01000677.1:20000-22500 GCA_009176605.1 Armadillidium nasatum
CTAAAAATATGTTTATGTAGTAAAAATCTTTTTTTTATTTTATTCATAACAAAAAAAAATAATAATAATAATAGTAGTAACAAGACATAATAATAATAATAATGATGATATTTTAATAATACCTTAGAGATAATAATAATAATAATAATAATAATAATAATAATAATAATAATAATAATAATAATAATTCTCACCATCCTCCTGTAGGTGGACACCCTCGTTAGCCGTTTCGGTCAAAATCCTTACACCACTGTCGATCATCATACGCTCCCATCTCTTCCATCTCAGTCATGGTTCTCCCCTTCTCTCCACAGCTCTCTCAACACCATCTTTCTATCTAATCTACGGGCTCCCCCACCAACTTTATTTCTACTGGTCTCCATTCATAATATTTTCTTGTATATCTATTGTCCTTCATCCTCTTTTAAATGCCCAAACCAACGTAACTGTCCTCTCTCCACCCCCAGTCCTGTCCTCACTCTGTCCACTCTCGTTATTCCCACTATTAGTCTTAACACTTTCATTCTCACATGCTTGCATTTTGCTCTTTGCCATGGTGTTAAGATCCCAGGCCTTCATCATGTTGGTACACAATATTGTTTTAACCTTCCGCGGCATGCTTCCGGCCTCCGAACAGTGGGTACAGTGAGGCAAAAGCCCTTTTGAACCTACCAATTCTCTGATTTAGTTCAATGGACATATCATTTTTTGACTCATAAGACACTCCGAGATATTTAAACTAGTCAGTTTGTTTCAGTAGTCTATCCTCACATGCATCTCTTCCCACTCTCTACTCATCAACATAACCTCTTTTTTTCTCTAGTTATCCTCATCCCACATCAATAAACCTCTGCATGGCCTCCTCAGTTTCCAAGATCAGCGCAAAATCGTCTACATATCTGAAAATCTCATCATCCACCTTTCTCCCTCACCAGCCTACCGCAGTAGTCTATAAAAATTATGAAAAATATTGGTGACAGCATACATCCCTGTTTCACCCCCGTCGTGACTTCGAACCAGTTTCTATCGTCCATCTGTGTTTTCACCCTACAAAAACAACTGACATAAGTGCTCATTATCGCCCTTATCAGTTTCAAAGGTTATCCCATATTCCCTCTTTTCCAGAATACCCCATAAAATTTCTAGGCACACGGTCGAACGCCTTCTACAAATCAACAAATGCTAAATACGTTATCTTGTTAAATTCATAGTTCTATTCACGTAACATTTTCAGTGAAAAAATCGTGTCAACCTTACTGGCCTAAAACCGTGCTACCATTTATCCAGCTTATTCCCAACTATTTCTTTCGTTCTTCTCTCCAGAATTCTCTCATACATCTTTGCAACATGTGACATCAGAGTAATTCCTCTATAGTTCTTGCAGTCTGTTTTATTGCCCTTCTTAAATATAGGGCATATTATCGATTTATTCCAGTCAGTGGGAGTTCTCTCTTCTCTCCAACACCTATTCATTATTTCCTTCATCCACATCATTACCTCCTCACCGGCATCCCTCAATATCTCTGCCGGTATAATGTTTTCGCTCGCTGACTTTCCATTTTTTATATTTTCCATCGCATTTTCACTTCTTCGAGTGTTATCGACCACTCCTCCTCCTCCATTGCTTCCCAAATCTCCTCTCCACCCTCAACCTCCTCTATATTGTTCGGTACATTCAGCAACAGGTTGAAATATTCCTCCCATCTTTTACTGATGTAATTTTCTAAATATAATAATAATAATAATAAATATACTATAATAATCTAAAATAATAATAATAATAATAAATATACTATGATGACACGAATACAATAATGCCTTTGAAAAGAATAATTTTTATGGGTAAATTTACAATCAGTAAAGAATCTCATTATATTTGAGTCACGTGACACAAGCAGGTGTTGTGCGACTTTGCCCTTGCAACAATGATGCGACAGTAGTAAACTGTTTTTTTTTTTCCTACTTACATGACAAGGGCATCTATTCGAGTACTACTTTTGCATAACTGTTCAGCATTTCGACTATTAATTCTCCAACGTGGTTGAATATTAGTATACGAGCTACAAAATAAAAATTGATGGCAACTGTACAGCGTTGCAGATTCACCTGATGACAGATCATTAAAAAAATGTTTCTCCTGTACAACATTTTTGATTTATTTTGAGATATTTGGTTCGCTCTGCACCTGAGGATGCGGGTAAGGTGGAGAAAGGAGAGAGTAGCAATAATGACACTATCAAAAAGATTTTACTCTTTTTTTTCATTACAAATTTAAAAATAAAAAAAATAAAAAATATTAAATAATATTTGCATAATAAGAAAATATTCCTCATTTTCAATATTATCAATCTATCTACAAGGTTCGCCTTCCCTTTGGGGCATTAAAAATAAAGAGAAAACATACGACTTATCGATGACCTGGAAATGATGTCACACGGATACTGGTTTAAGTTATTCAAATTTACTATGAAGCGACAAGTATAAGTTTGGAAGTATGTTT
>SEYY01000677.1:26158-31158 GCA_009176605.1 Armadillidium nasatum
TTCTAAACCTTAAAAATTGATGAATATCTTTAAAAATTTTATTTAAAAAAATAATAATAATAATAATAATAATAAAATAATAATAATAATAATAATAATAATAATAATAATAATAATAATAATAATAATCATATTTAAGAAATTCTATATTTCCTGTTCTAAGTTAATTTTCTTTATGATAATTCTGGAGAATAATTTGCGAATAAAAATAAAATGAATGATTATGTTTTTACTAACGCGTTTCATCTACAAACTTGGGACATCTTCAGAGCTTGAAATTATAGCGGTTAATAAATTTACATAAACAAATTACAATAAAATAAATTAACATTATAATAATTTTTATAAAATATTTCAAATAATATTAAGTTTAAGGGATATAACATTGGATTTTATGTTAATATTGGGTCTGTAGCTTTTAATGTAAAAAGCCTCTGCAATTTTTAACTTTTTAACTTCATCGGAAATATTCAGGACTTTGAAATGAGTTGATATATTTTGAAGTGTTCATAAATCTTGCTTGGTTTGAATCTATGTTGATACGCTCTGTCTGACAATCTGTTAGTTGTTGTATCCAATATATGTCGACGTACAGTCTGACTCAGAGCACTGGAATTGGTACACAACATGATAACTTTCAGACGAGGTATCTCTTGTAGAAAAATAGGACGAGAGTTGATTTATGATACAATCTAACTGTGATATTTTGGTTGGTTCGTAGGTTTGATATATGGGATTTTAACGTTTCGTAGACACTTTTCTTCCTTATCAAAATCAATTGGGTTTGAAGTTTTAAAGTAAAATTTTATACTATTTTCAATGTTCTCCTCGATGTTTCCAGTTATTTTTATAGAGTTTTGTAATAATTCTGTTAATCAAATTTTCAGTTATAGATAAAGGGGGATCACAATTTATTAAATTTTGTCTAATTCTTTTAACTTCTTCATCGATAGATTGTAAGCTCGATATAATAAGGGTCTTGAGATATGATATCTTCTTTGAAAACATACATCTCAAACCTTCATCTCTTCTTAATATTCTCGGTGTTTCTTTTTCTCGTGATCTTTCTTGGAAAGATAGCATTACTTCTCTTTCTAAACAAGCTTCTAAGAGGTTAGGTGTTCTGAGGCGCCTTCAGAATTTCGTCACTCCACCCCAATTGCTTGCTCTTTATAGAGGTGTTTTTCGCCCCTGTATGGAGTACGCCTCACACATCTGGGGTGGATCCACTCATACAACTTTCCTTGAAAAGGTGGAGTCTAGGGCTTTTCGTCTTATCAACACTCTTGCTCTCACTAATTCTCTCCAGTCTCTTTCTGTTGGTTCACTCTCTCTATACTATCGCAATTACAATGGACACTGCTCTTCTGAACTCTCTCATCGAATACCTCCTCCACTGAAAAGGGCTCGTGCGACTCGACTTTCTACACAGTCTCATCCTTTTTCCTCTGTCCAACTCTCTGACCCCAGACTTAACCGCAATGCTCAATTTTACATGTACTCTACTGGTAAAGTCTGGAACACACTCCCTTTATGTTTTCCCAACTTCCTATGACTTACACACCTTCAAACGGCCTGTATCGGTACATGTTGTCCTTTTATCTGACCAGGTTTTCTGTTTTCTCCCAAACTCTGGTGGATATTTTAGTAGGCCTCTGGCCTTTTTCCACCAGATGTGAAAAAAAATTAAGGTATAATCCATTATCAGTGGGTTTGACGAGTGTACCAGTTGATGTGTTGCCATTATCATTAATTTTTTATTTTAATGTCAAGAATGTTTATTACATTTTTTCTAGACGTTTCATAGGAAAATTTTAGGCAAGATAATTTTGGCAATCAGTTTATAAACAAAGGGATATCGTCCTGGCTTTTAAATATAGCTAGCCTGTCATCAACATATCTTATATAGATATAGGATTAAAAATGTATTCTTCAATGACAATGTTTTCTAATTTAGACATAAAAATATGTAAAAGTAGGACCAAGTGATGAACCCATTGCAATTCCATCTATTTATAGATATAATTTATTTTGAAACTCAAAAGGTGTTTGAGTGCAGCAGATTAATAATAAGTTTTTCATAAGTTCTTCTGATCTAATGTGGAAGAGAAAGACTATTTAAAAAATTGTGTATTGATATTATTAAGTTTCAATAACCGAAACGTTAGTAAATAATGATTCAACGTCTAACGAAGCAAGAATTTGTCGATTTTGTCAAGAATTGTCAAGCAAGTATTGTGGATTTTTGGATTAGATAATTTGCAGAGAGTTTCCTTGCTGGAACTTAACTATACAAGAAGTTTTCAAATATGGTCGGATAATATTGTTAAGATACTGTAGATATTACCGGATGTTGGGGAGATCTTTCGAGTTTTTAGGTATTTTAAGCAGTCCGTAGATGTGTCCGTGGAAGGGAAATGTATACAATTTGATAATAATAATAATAATAATAATAATAATAATAATAATAATAATAATAATAATAATAATAATAATTTGAAAAATTATTATAACATTTTCTGAACTATTATTATCATTATTATTATCACTACTAGAAACTTCGTCATGAGTTGAATATAAACCCCTTTCGTGACATAAAAATTCCTGTTATTATTATTATTATTATTATTATTATTATTATTATTATTATTATTATTGACAGGATGGGCTGGAAAGAACCTGGAAGCAGGAGGAAACAGGAGGGAAACGGAAAAGGCAGCAAGGAAGAAGACTCCGGAAAAAAGGAAACGGACGATAAGGAAGAAAACCAAAAAGGAGGGAAAGGCAGGTACGGTAATAAGCATTATTATTATTATTATTATTATTATTATTATTATTATTATTATTATTATTATTATTTTACTACTGTTATGAACGTTTTCATTATTATTATATTATTATTATTATTATTATTATTATTATTATTATTATTATTATTATTATTATTATCAGCTGCTAATAAACCTATATTACAGCATTGTTTACCCACACCTATACTCCATAATTTACGGGTATGGGTATGGAGATGTGCAAGGTGTATACCCACTACAACCCTTAATAACACTACGTGAAAAAAAATAATTCGTGTATTATCTGGATGGATTACGCAATTACTATGAACATGCATGTCCACACTTCAAAAACATTTTCCATACCCAAACTATACAAGATATGGTCACTCTTACAACAAATACCCATATTTTCAAAGTCACAAACGAAATACTAACAAATTTAATAATGCCTAATCAAAATGTAAAAAGACCAAATTTGAGTATTACAAACTTACATGAACAAGTAAAAACAAAGTACTCACTAACCAAATTTAGGAGTATTATATCGTACAAAGTCAATGAACAATGGAATGAACTTTCAAAAAGACATTCAAGAATTAGAAACACTTCCCACATTTCGTAAACATGTCAAAGATGATTTGAAAATAATAAAGAATCTCCCAACTACCACGCCACACTTATTTCCCAAAACACAAAATCACTATTCTAGTATATTATTGCATTATTATTAATTATTACTCTTATTGTTTTTAACATTATTATTATTATTATTATTATTATTATTATTATTATAATTAATATAAATTTTAGTATTTAATAATAATAATAATAATAATAATAACCATGTGAAAGAAAAAGGAAAACAAAATGAAACTAATATTAATAGTAGTACCGGTGATAATTATTTTTTGTTATTACTATTATTATTATTATTGTTCCGAATATCTCTATTATTTTTATTCTTATTAGATTCTTATTATAAATTGTCATTATTATTTTTACTATTAATATTATTATAGTAATTATTATTGCTAGTTATTATTATTATTATTATTATTATTATTATTATTATTATTATTATTATTATTATTATTATTATTATTATTATTGTGGTTATTTTTATTGTGGTTATTATTTTTATTTTCATTATTATTATATATATTATTCTTTACTATCTTTTTCATTGTAATAATTATTAGCTTACAGTTATTTTAATATCATTATTATTATTGTCATTATTTATTTTATTTTTTATTCTTACTATTATTTTTAAAAGAAATACATTAGGTGAAAATTGTGACTACTATCTAAACAATACTTAATATATTATTAAATATTACAGTATCCAATATTTGTTTCTTAGTGAATTTTTTTTTATTTTAATAATAATTTTTTCTTATTGTATATAAAAAAAATTATGGGTTCAAAGGACGGGTTCGTGCCCCAACAGAAGCCCATTTCAGTTTTGTATCAATACATATAAAGTATGCAATGTTTGTTTGAATTTTGTAACTGAAAAATGAATAAAAATTAAAGATGAAAAATTATTATTATTATTAATATTCATAAATGTTATTTATTTATATTGTTCATGAATATCAGTAAAATATATTTATTAATATAGGTATAAATTGTAAATGTGTTTTAAGAGTATCGATAATTTCTAAAAAAATATTGTAGTTTGGAGGGAGGCAAAGGGAAATGTATATATTTTTTTGTTTGAAAGTCTTGTAATTGTTAACATTTTAAAAAGAGACAAGACACTCAGCAGCCCTCTCCATCTTAAAAAAAAATGGCATTCCTTTCCTTTTTTTTTGGGGGGGGGGGTAAGACATATACCGATCAAATTCTTGTTTTTTTTTTAATATTTTAGGGAGACAAATCACTCAGCATCCCTCTCCGTCTTAAAATAAAATGGTTAAAGAAAGCCAATATGCATAAAACAGTTCTCAACTTGAGAAAATAGATGTTCCTAAAAACCTTTGTATTAGCCCATACTATGTATTTTTTTTTTTTTTTAAATCGTTTTTCTTTATTTTTTTCTTTTTATTAAATTAATCTCACCTTTTCCTTTGTATTAATAAAGCGAGAGATACAGAGGAAAAGAAGAAGAAGAAGAAGAAGAAGAAAAAAAAAATAAGATGAATAGAAAAGGAAAGTAGAAAAAAGAAAACGAAGTAAAAGTATTATTATTAGTAGTAGTAATAT
>SEYY01000677.1:53658-103658 GCA_009176605.1 Armadillidium nasatum
GAATAATATAATATAATCAATAATAATTAAATTAATGTTATCATTACTCTATGAATGTTTACTAATGAACCATGAAGCTAAATGACTTAATACGAATGTCAAAAATTGCATTGTTATGGTGCTTCCAGTATAGACGATATTTATAGAATAAAATCTATACTTTGGAAATTTTATATTATATATTATATATATATATATATATATTATATATATATATATATATATATATATATATATATATATTATATATATATATATATATATATATATATTATAATATTATTATTATAAATATTATAAATTTTAAAATATTTAAAACACAACACATATCATATATATATATATTATATATATATTATATATATATATATATATATATTATATTTATATATATATATATATGTATTATATATATATGATATTATTTAATATATTAAAATATTATTACTATATATATATATATATATTAAAATATATAAAAATATTTAAAATTTTTTTTAATATCAATATATATATATATATATATATATATATATATATTATATATATATATATATTATATAAATATATATTTTTATATCCTTATATATATATATAATCATATATATATATATATATATATATATTATATATAATATATATATATATTTAAATATATATATATATCTAAATATATTATATATATATATATATATATATATATATTATAGATATATATTATATATATATTATATATTATATATATATATCAATATAATATATATATTATTATATATATAAATATAATATTATATATATTAGCCTACTTCCATTTTTAAAACCTGGCGCTTATTTTCTTTTTGAACCATTCTAATAGATGACCTTGTGTTTGTTGCGCTTTCTTCTAGTCAACTTGCAAATGAAATGAAGAATCTTCGTTTAACCAACTTGTAGATAAATTAGCCCTGCAAAATTCCGCCAACTTTTTAGCCATCACACACTAACCAGTTTACCCTCAAGCAGATTTCTCATATTTTCCTACGTTCTTGTTGGGAGAACAGAATACATAAGTGGTACTGAAGGTATGTACTTGCTCTTATTATATTGCAAGAAAGTTTTACGTTTTCTTTTGGGATGTCAGTTAAAAAATTGTACGTGCTTGCTCTTTCCTAATTCCTCGATTGTACCTTGGACATTATTTTAATACACTACATCATTTTCTTCATCAAAATAAGTTATTCTCTTTCACGGTTTCTGTATCAGTAAATGGTAGGTTCCTGAAAGCAACAAATTATATTCAATTAGTCTTGAACGAAGTTCATTCTTTTCCCTTAGGCTCGATTACACTGGACGAGTTTACAAGCCAGAAAGTAGCGAGTGAGCTAGTGAGCGAGTAGACGATTATACTGGACTAGTAAACTCGCTACGCTGAGTCATCTCACAGGGTTAATTCTTGGTTTCGAGTGTTCCCACCTCTTGGTGATCCTATTTAGTATTTTAAATTAAATGTCAAAGTGGAATAGCAATGACATTATTAAATTTTTAGAAATATATGAAAAATATCTTTTACTATGGAATACTAAAAATACCGAATATTTAAATATCAAAACGAAAGATGTGTTCCAAAATATGTACAAACATTTAGACATCTTGTTTCAAATTAAATTACTAGCTTAATCTCTTCACTCACAGTGTTTATTCTATGTTTTCATTTTTTAAACCTCTTGGTAGTCTTGTGAACTTGTGATCAAGTGAGTCGTCGATTACATTGAGAGAGTTTACAAGCCAGAGAGTAGACTGTAAAGTAGCTGGGTTCTCAACTTTTCAGCAGCGAGTTAGCTAGTTTACTGGATGCTAGTAAACTCGCTACTCGCTGGCTTGTAAACTCGCCTAGTGTAATAGAGCCTTTACTGAGGCCAAATATACAAACTAAACCAAAGCATTTACTTTGAGTTAAAGGCAATTTCAGCTACGAAGTCTACATTTGGAAGGGAATGGGTTGTGAAAAACTCGATTATTTCTTACTTCAAAGTTGCTGGTTGTTTAGGTTGTGGAATTTATCTTGTATTGTCCGTTTACATAACATAGTGTTGGACTGACTTCGGAAATCTCGGTCTCAGCTTCAGAAAGGATCAAAGACTTTAACTCCCACTACACCAAGGATCCGAAACAAATTTCAAAGTTTAACTCCAGCTCCTAAGTTCCACAAACATCAATTTCAGCTGCTCCTGAAATCTCGGCTTGAGCTTCGCTCCGGCTCCACTATCCAATTTCTTCATTCTTTATGCGCGTTTCTTTTTTTTTTGGGGGGGGGAGGGGAGATTATCATACTTTTATGGAAATCTTAATATTTTTTTTTTACGTTGGTTCGACGAATGTAAATTAAAAGCACGAATAAAAATTATATATAAAGTACGCATAGCATACATAACACCGATGTCATTCACAAACGGTGTGGATAGTGAATAAAAGAGATCAAATTCACCATTTTCATTTAGGGTTAAACAAATATTAGGAAAGTGATTCAACAATTCGATACCCAGAAGGAGATAGGGTCGACAGAGTTAGTGTGACCAAAAGAGTTAAGTAGAAAAACCCGTAGACTTCACCTTGTCAAGAGGAACGGTATGTGTGGGACAGCTGTAGACATGAGGTGTAATATTCCACACTTACCCGAATGATGTTCCTGTGCAGATCAATATCACCAGTAGAACTAACAATAATTGACAAGGGTCTTCGGTTCACATCATAATTAACACTAATAGACAGGCATTGAGTAAAGTTTGCCTTCTGTGGTATGTCGAAGCTCTTAAACACACGTGATGCATACAATGTGATCCATCTTTTGTTTAGGCCACTCAATTTAACTTTAAAATATTGTACTCTTAATGAAATTTTACTTTTTTGCATTTTGAAAACATACGAATTTAACATGACCTAACCGGATGAGTAGAAAAGGGTTAATGGAGATCTTATTTTTACAATCCTTTGCTCGTTTATACACATAGCTCACAATCACAACCAAAGATAGTGTCAACAAGCCTTGAAAAAGTAAGATCATTTGTCTCCCAAAATTAAAAATTACATTATAAATATACTGTACATGACATAAAACTTGCATTTTGAAAGTTTGCACCTGCAATTTAAAAAAAAAAAAACCCTCAAAATTTTGTATATTCAGCAAAAACTTCAAATAGTTTTGTAATATCATTTAATCACATGAACAATTTTTCACAATTTCTGGAATTTGTAAAAACATTTTATGTTCAAACTATACTCTTGAGTTAAGTGAAGGGATCAACTTTAGGTTCATTATTTAAATAGTTTCACTAAAGGAAAAATAAAACTATAAATAATATTTGAAATATATTTCTCTTATTATGTGCAAATATACATTTCATAAAAAAACTTTTATAAACATTTTAAGTAAAAAAAAAAACATTCAAGATTGTTCTATTTTAAAAGACTACATATGTACAATGTGGGTACTCTCCTTTTTCAAAGATTAACAATATTTTCAGTCTTACTAATCTTTATTACAATAATAATAATAATAATAATAATAATAATAAAAAATAAGTAAATCAAACCCTTTCCAATTCAACCTTTTTATGAGTTTTAACAATAAAGTCTGAATAGCAATTGAAAAAAAGATTATTTAAAAACATGTATAAAATCCTATTCCAAATACGAAACTGCGTTAAACTGGTCATAACACTTAAAATAATGCCATAAAAATATAAACCATGAGAATAATAATAATAATAATAATAATAATAATAATAATAATAATAATAATAATAATAATAATAATAATAATAATTAGGCACTTATAAAAGAAAAAAAAAATTCAACATAACAAAATGTGCGAACCTTATAGAAATAGAAGTATAGAAATATTTTACACTTTAACATGTAAACCTTTACAGAGTTATAATGTGAACAAAATCTGAAACCACTTTTACAATAAAAATAAACTGTTTATAACAAGAGAGGTACAGAGTTAAAATCTGAACATAATCTTGAAATCTGAATCCATTGTACAAGAAAAGTTAAATTATTTATTGAAAAGAAGTGGTTATAATCTCAACAAAATTTTGAACCTTTTGTACAATAAAAGTAAATTTTATATAACAGGTAAGTGAAGTTACAATCTGAATATAGTTTGAAATCTGAATCCTTTGTACAATAAAAATTATTATTATTATTATTTATCTTCAACAAGAAACTGAAAACACTTACAATATTATTTTCAATACAATTCATTCCTACCAGAAATATAACAAAAGATATAAACCCTTAATGGCTTCCACCCCACAAATGAAAACCTTATTTATATATATATATATATATATATATATATATATATATATATATATATATATATATATATATATATATATATATATATATATATATATATATATATATATATATATATATATATATATATATATATATATATATATATATATATATATATATATATATATATATATATATATATATATATATATAATATATATATATAAAATCATTTACTTCACAATATGTACATCTCCATATATATTATTTTGATTTAAAAATTATACAAAATATTTTTCCTTTTTTTTTTTTTGTATAAATTTTATTTTAAAATTATTATCACACAGGTAATGTACATTCCAGGAACACTGCCTCCTTGAACGTGTTCAATTTTGATTTAGAAATATCATCAATTTCTGGTAGTACATATGAACACCCTTTGGCAAAAATCATCTTGTGCATATTTATTGCAACTTTAATATAAGTTTGCACCTATTATCTATATTTATCATAAAACCATGACAAATGTTTTGTGAAATTTTAACTAAAATACAATGGATTTGTTTCTCTTGTTTTGAGATCAGGAAAGATTTTTTCTTTTTTATTCCTTTTTCTTTTTTTGGGGGGGCTCTAGTAAACCTTTTATTTCAAAGGGATAATTAGGCAAAAATAAAAATTCGGAGACAGTATGGCCATTCTGAACACAAAAGATAAAAGGAGGGATAGTCTATATTAACAATAAAAGTGTAAATCATTTAGTCATTGATGTATAATTGCATTTTATTAAAAAAAAAAAATACCAAATATGAGCCACCAAGTCCTAATTATTAATGGAAACTCTTTTTAACACTGAATAGGTGTTTTTTCTTGAACGAAGTGTCGCTTCTTACGTCCATGCTTAAGAAATGCCATTCCATGCGTTCTTAAATGACTATACAACTGGAACTGTATTAATAAAAACTTGTTTACATACAGAGCACTGTAAGTTATCACTTGATTCTTCGTTATTCTCCTCCTCCACCACTTCTTTAAATTCAATCTCTTTTTTATCTTTTGTATCCTCTTTGTTTACTTTAACAGGAGAACTTTTAATTTTAATGGTTATTCTCTGTCGTTGTTCAGGATTTGTTTGTCTAGTAATTTTCTTGTTTTGTATTTTTGCTTGTCGTCCCTTAAAAGTTCTTGATTTATTTTTGGAAATTTTTTTGTTACTAACATTATTTCCACCATTGGTAATTTCGACTGTATATTCTCTGGCTTTATTTAGGGTTAGAGGAGTTTTATTTGGAGTTTGAGGGGCTTTATTTGGAGTTTGAGGGGCTTTATTTGGAGTTTGAGGGGCTTTATTTGGAGTTTGAGGGGCTTTAGTTGGAGCTTGAGGAGTTTTATTTGGAGCTTGAGAGGCTTTAGTTGGAGCTTGAGGGGCTTTAGTTGGAGCTTGAGGGGCTTTAGTTGGAGCTTGAGGGGCTTTATTTAGAGCTCTAGATGCTTTATTTGGAGCTTGAGGGGCTTTATTTGGAGCTTGAGAGGCTTTATTTGCAAGCTTTAGAAGCTTTACTTGGAACTAAAGATTTTTGTTTAATTTTATGAGCGAAAAACATATGTCGCTTTAGTGAAGGTTCAACAACAAAAGACTGGCCACATACACTACATAAAAATCCATCTACCCCGTTGTCTTCGTGCTTGCTTTTATGATACTCAAATTTTTCTTTAGAATTAGTTCCATAACTACAACGATCACAGCTAAAAGTTTTCTTTTTCTTTCTTAACTTAGCATCTTTGGATGTTTTGCTCTTAAAAATATTTTCAGTTTTTTTAGATCGCAAAGCAGACTCTGGCAATCTCTTAATCAGCACCTTGGTTCTGTCTCTAAGTTTTCTTGTCTCTGATCTTTGGTGAATTGTTATTCTTAATTTTAATGGATATTTTTGGATAAATTTTTTTCGGGGTCTCTACAGGAGGGGTATTGCTAGGTTTTGCGTCTACTTGATCAACTTCCGGAACAACATCAAGGTCATTTGGCTCCAATTTAACTTTAACAATGTCAGGACTCCCAAAGGGTTCAAAAGGAATGCCATTGGAGGCGTTTTGAATAATATCTAGTGCTTCTTTTTTAATAACAACATTTTGCACATGTAATTTCGTGCCGTTTTCAGTTAATGCTTTGTGAGCGTTTTCTAATTTAGATAATTCTGAATTCGATTTTAATTTTTTCTTACTATTAGAATTTGATTTGCTTCCACCTAATTTTTTGCTGCCCAAAGGTTTTGTTGGTATAAACTGTGATGTTGGCATTGTTCCTTGTCCTCTTGTTCTAATCATAACTTTCTCATCAACTTCTTCTTTCGTAAGCCCATGAATATTCCTAAAATGATTCATAAGAGTTTCTTTTTTAACGTGATCGTAAGCTCTGCAAATCCAGCAAATATACCTTCTCTTTGCATATAAACAAACTTTGTGAACGATGTCGATGTGTCTTTGCAGTTGATATGTGAAATTATAATTCATTTCACAGCTTGAGCAAATCAAATTCCCGAATCCATGATCTTCTTTGAGATGTGTCAGAGCATCTTGAGAACTAGTCATTGTGTATGAGCAAATAGGACAAGGGAAAGGAAGTTGAAGGTTAGATGAGTGTTCCTCTAAGTGATGAAGTAATGACATACTAGAGGGGAATGAGAGGCCATCACATAAACCGCAAACTAACAAACCTTCTTCCAAATGATTAATGATGTGTTTTCCGTACATTTCACAACTTAATCCTTTTTTACATATAAGGCACTGCTTATTAGTTGAAGATGCGCCACCGACAGAAGCATTTGTATTAGAATTGATTTTATTTGGAGAAACAATTCCAGCATTACACCTTGTCAAATGAATACTTAAACCACGCTCACCATGAAAATTACGGTGGCAACGATCACATTCCACATTTAAAGACTCTGTGGCCCGAATTAAATTCGTGCTCTTCTTGTACATGAAAAAGCGCTGTCGTAACATCGGACATTATGTACGGACAAAAGGGACACTGGGCGGGATAAGAAAACTGTTCATGAACATGCAACTCAAAATGTTGGAGAAGAATTTGTGACGAAGAGAATGGCGCCCCATTGCAGTACATACAAAGAAATAACCCTTCATCAATGTGAATCTTACAATGCCGAGAAAATTCTTCACCAACTGCTGTCACTCCACAAACTTGACATAGCCTTTGAGAACTTTCACCTTCACAGGATCTTTTGTGTCTTCTTACATCTTTACTGCTCGTGTAAGTATAGCCACAACGATAACATATGCATGGCTGGAGACTTTCTACATGCTCATGCTTAATTTTGGAAGGAGATGAAACGCTCGGAGTTTTGGATGGGGATTTATCAGTACTTTCCCGTACCTTTTCCTTTACTTTCAACGTTTTTAATGTTTCTAATGTCATGGGGCCATGAGGAAATAAAGCTGTATCTACAACACTACTAACCGTAGGAACGTCCATTGTTTGAGCTTCTTCCATCTCCTCTTGACTTAATGCAACTGATAACGAAATGAAAGCATTCCTTGGTTCTTGCCCATTGAAATACTGGTGTTGGAAACCGAGAACCTCATGATGTAGCGTACAAGTTTTCGTACGATAGTGATTATCTCGCCTATGTTCCCGATCGTGATGTGCTCTTAATTCGTCTTTAGAGCGAAATGCATTTGTACAAAATTTCGATTTGTATACGTAATAAACGCGATTAATAGCGGAAGGATGCGACTCATTCAAATGAGCTCGAATTTTTTCATGAGTTTCTCTTTCTTCCTGAGTGTGAAGCTGAACAACATGTGGACACAAAGGACATGTTAATAAACACTTAAAAGTAGCGAACACCTGCTTCCCAGGTGAACTGCATTTATGAAAAATTAAAGATTCAAATATATTAGAACAAACAACACACTCATACGATTTTGTGCAATGTTCTTTGATCCAATGGGATATAAAATCATCGCTAAATTTATAGAAACTAACTTTACATTCCTGACACAAAATTCCAGATCTTCGATACTGATGACCACAAGTATTTAAATGATGAACAAAATCTCTGGGACCATCACAGCGACTACCACATTCAGGGCAAACAGAAATGTTGGTGGAATTGGCTGGTGGATGGGTGAGAATGTGAGCCTTTGCTGCGCACACACTTGGAAGCACTAAAAGACATTTTCGACACTCTACACGCTGGTCCGAGGAGCTTTGATTAGTTCTCATGTGCGACATAAGTTCTCGAACGCTGTAAAACATTCTTTCACAAAGGTAACATCTGACAGTCTTTTTGGAAGTCAATGGCGAGCTGTTTATAATAATAATAATAATAATAATAATAATAATAATAATAATAATAATAATAATAATAATAATAATAATAATAATAAAATGTTTTTTTCCTTTATTTTACTTCTCTGGTGGGTAGAGGCTGGAGGACAACACAAAATTAATCAGAGTTGGGTAATATCAATAAATCCAAAGCAAATAAAAAGCTAACATGTCCTTAATCACGGTTATCGAAATTGTGCAAGTCAAAGGAAGTAGGAGAAAGAGAACCCAGGAATGTTTGACTTTACTAGTGGAGTACATGTAAAAGTGAGTAGAGCGATTAAGTCTGGGGTCAAAGAAGTGAAACAGGAAAAGGATAAGACTGTTATGTAGAGGAAAGACAAGTAACACAGGCTCTCCTCAAAATAGGTCAAAAGAGGAAGTATGGCTTTTAAAATTCAGAATAGAGATATTAGTTATAACAGATCGTGGCCGATATATATATTATATATATATATATATATTATATATATATATATATATATATATATATTTATAATATATATATTATATATATATATATATAATATATATATATTTTATATATTATGGATAGTGAAGTATCGGTATCGGCAAGTATCGGCATATTTTCCGATACCGGTATCGGCAAAAAATTTGTATAGGAGTAAAGTATCGGTGTAGTATTTCGGCAATATCGGCATATTTTTTTCAGGTATCGGGTATCGGCTTTCGTGGGAATTTTTATATCGGTATCGGTAAAAATTTTGGTATCGCTCCATCCCTATATATAATTATATATATATATATATATATATATATATATATATATATATATATATATATATATATATATATATATATATATATATATATATATATATATATATATATATATATAAAATAAGTCTCGTCCTTTCTTTGTCCAACTCTCTGACCCCAAACTTAACCGCTATGCTCAATCTTACATGTACTCAACAAGTAAAATCTAGAACACACACCCCTTAATGTTTTTCCAACTTCTTTTAACTTACACACCTTCAAACACCATGCATCAGGACATGTCGGCCTTTTATGACCAGATTTCCGATGCTTCCCCAACTCTGGTAGAAATTAGTAGGCCTCTGGCCTTTGCCACCAGAGAATATATATATATATATATATATATATATATATATATATATATATATATATATATATATATATATATATATATATATATATTATATATATATATATATATATATATATATATATATATATATATATATATATATATATATATATAATCTTACCTCAAAGACGTAGATAAACATTCACTTTGCTGCAAAATTTCCACAGATGAAGTAAGAGAACTGTTTTCTTGAGAAATTTCGGGATGGTTTTCTTTACCACTTTTTTGTTCGTGCAACGTGGAAAACGATTTGGATGGAGATTTAGATAACGCTCGTTTCTTATTTGTTTTTCCAAGCTGCGAAAGAAAATATTTCTTATTAAACAATTAATTTAACAATACCAACTTTAAAGCGTCCTGCAAACAAAAGGTGTTATTTCGAATAAGGATGCACAGATTAATCGGTAGATAATCGGTAATCGGCCATTCACACGATTGATCGGCCGATTGCTTAAATCCTTTACCAGAAAAAAACCAACCTTTACAAGACCATTTCATAACTGCCAAGTTAATCATCAGATAGCTTCAACGCAGTAACAAATAACAATACCAATGTAATTTTCAAAATTGTTAGTCATTTTGTGCCTGGCTGCTATTATGGCTTTTGCCTTTTTTTTTTTTACTTTATTAAGAAATCATTCATAAATTATGAAACATTAACATATTATAATTGACTCATTGTTAATACAAATACTAAAAATACATACATACAAAGTGCATAAAAATACTACTAAATTTTGGCAGTTTTCCTTGTTTTCTGTTTATACTTGTTGCCTCTTCAATTTATGTTGTCTTCTATCTCAGCTCTCAAGCTCATCAGTATTTAAAGTTTCAATACTCTTAAGTTATAATGCAGAAACAAAGAGTTTCCTCATTTTCAGGACACAGCCTATTCCATGTAGGTTCCTAGATATTACCACCTGTACTAAAGAGTCTTTCACTCTCAACAAATGATGGTGGGCGCTTAAATATTTTGAAGCCAAATTGCTCAATATTGGTAAAGTCTCCCGTGTCTTTTTCCACCAAAGAAATGGGTTTTCGCTTCTTTGAAGTGTTGGTAGAGTTAAATATTGATCCAGTTCCTTTGCGCATCTACGAGTAACAGATTTACTCTTCTTGAGTTTGGGTTGCACATCTGTTGTACTTGCAACGTCTAAGTCTGAATTTATTTTCATAGGCTTATTTGACTAGAAATTCATCTAACAGTTTTGAAAGGGAAACAGTTTTAGGTACACTTTCATAAGTTTCATTATCTTGATCATCATTAGAAGAGCTGTCTCCTGTTTGACTATCAATAGAATTTATCTCAGCTTGATGTTCTACAACATCTATAACCCATTTCTTAATAGTGTCTTCTTTAATGTCATCCTTTTGAAATTTCAATTTAAATCTGGGATCGAGAAAAGTATTTTGCATTTAAGTATGATGTAAATCTTTTTTCAGTTGATGCACTGAATTCTTCAACAGTTGAAATAATTCCACTAAATTCACCAGTAGGTTTGGTAGCTTTTAATAGAAATAATCTGAGAGCTAATACTGTAGGGATTATCATTGATATAGTTGATGTTCTGTTACTTGATTCTTTGCTGATGTCTTCAAATGGACTTAATAACTGGACAACTTTTTCAACAATTGTCCATTGGTAACTTGATAAAGTTGGAATGTTATTGTCAACAGCATACATTATAAAAGCTTTTCGCTGTTCTAAATTTCTTTTCAGCATATAATATGTTGAATTCCAACGAGTAGACACATCTTAAATCAGTTTATGTTTGTCTAATTTAAGCTGCTCCTGGATTTCGGTTAATTTGCTAATCGCTAATGGAGAATGATTAAAGTGTGAGACTATTTTTCTGCTAATTGCAATTATATTGCTCACAGCCTTTTGCGAAAATATTGATTCATTTACTGAAAGTTGCAATGTGTGTATGAAACATGATAGTGACTGTACACCACACTCCCCTATACCACCAACCATATTTGCGGCGGAATCTCGTAGTACAAGAAAAATTTTGTTGGAGATCTTATACTCATTCAGAACAATGTGTAGTTGTTCACTTATTATTTCAGCTGTATGTGAACCAGGGAAAGGAACAACTCTAAGCACAGCTCTACATTGTTCAAACTCATCTGAAAGCCAATGGCCTGTCATATTCAGAAATGGAGCATTATTTGTTGAAGATGTCCAAATGTCTGTGGTCAAAGAAAGACTGCTAATTTCATCGAGCGATGTCTGAATTTTTGCTTTTACTTTCATAAATATATCCGGGATTATTTTGTCTGTGAAATATTTTCTTGATGGAATTCTGTAATTAGGACAGAGTTTTGCAATAAGCCTTTGGAATCCAATGTCAGATGTTAAAGAATATGGTTGAATATCAACAGCTATCATTTCTCCTATCAAATAATGTATTTCTTGGGACTTGTGATCGTTAATATTCCAAATTTTACTCTTTTCTAAAACTGATTGTATAGTTGGTTGAACTTTTTTTTTTGGAGGCTCATAGTTGCTGCAACTTGCTTCTGAAGTACTTGGCTGTGACCAATCATATTGCCTTTTCAGCTTTTGCTTCATCTGAATGAATTTTCTTAATGTGGTTCAACATATTTGTCGTTGTATAACTTTTTGCAGATTTGCCACCTCTTGATATGGTGGCTTTACATAATTTACAAATACATTTACTGTTTATCCTTAGGATGAACATCAAAATACTTCCAACAATAACTGGTTGACATACTGCTTTCGTTATAAAGTGTAATTAATATTTAATCATTTATATCTCTATAATCGAGATTCTAGAATCTAGAGTTATCTTTAAAATTTTAAATTTTTATTTTTTAATATATCTGAAAAGTAAGCAATAAAAATGATTTACATTAATAATGAAAACATGCATAGTTATTAGTAATAAATAATAATGTTGATAACTGCTTTTTCTCAGTATTAATTTAAATTAATAATAAGTAATAATTTATTATTAATTAATTAATAATAACTCATTACTTATTAGGTGTCATTGATGAAAGGCCGATTAATCGATAATCGGTAATCGGCTACTTGGCTTATCGGTGCACCCCTAAATTTTCGAAAATGCTTTTGTTCTTTTCATCAAAGGTCTTTTTTTTAACTTTGACTCTTTTTTTTTCTTTTACGTTTTGTTATTACACCATCATAGTTGTAAAAAAAATATATGGAATCAATCTTTAGCTTGTTGTAAAAATATTTTAGGTTATTTTAAGACTAGGAAGTCATGAGATAAGTAACAAACGAATTTTATTTTGTTATCAATTTGGTAGAGGAATATAACTTCTGTCCTTTTTCCTCATACCTGATTTATAAAATTAATTTATCATTATAAAAAGTGTTGAGGATATATAAAATGAGAAGTCAGTAGTTATGAGTATTAATTCTGTAGCACTAATAATAATAATAATAATGAATAAAATTTCACCATTTAAAAAAAAAGAAAAAAAAAAAAGAAGAGAGAGAGAGAGAGAGAGAGAGAGAGAGAGAGAGAGAGAGAGAGAGAGAGAGAGAGAGAGAGAGAGAGACTTGATGAATAAATTTCTTTAAACGTCGTATTTCAAACTGCATATTTTTATTTGAAGTTTACTGTAATTATTGTTTAGATTGAAAGAAAAATTCAGTAACTTAAAAAAATTAAAAAATAAAAACGTACCTGCAATAATTTTGGTACTGGTACAACTATTGGCTGAAGCAGCTTCATCAACTGCAAAGGTAGGGTTCTCACAACAACAGAATCATCCTCCACTACTTCTCCATTTTGGACATGGTTTTCAATATGACCTATGATTAATAATTATAATAATAATAATAATAATAATAATAATAATAATAATAATAATAATAATAATAATAAATTTGAGAACACTCAAGTCAATCAAGCAATCATAAGTCCATAAAAATCTTGACATTTCTAATTTTCGTGATTTCTTTGAAAATACATTTTTTTTCCCCAATATGCAAGTTCTAAGGGATTGGGAGTTTTGAGCAACCTTCAGAACTACACACTACTCCAATTACATTGCTCTGCAGAAGGGTGTCACTCAATTTTGCAAAAAGAAAGCATCATAACTACGGTGGTTCCACTCAAACAGATCTTCTGGAAAGGATTTATAACCGTATTAACTAATCCACTTTCACTAACCCTCTCAAACTTTTTTTTTTAATGAACAAACTGTAACAATTACAGCGGACAATGTTTTTCTGAACTTTCTGACAGCATTTCTCCTCCTTTGATGAGAGTTCGTGTGACTTGGTCAATTCAAAAAGATTCATTCATTCTTCACCCAGCTACTGAGTCCCAGACTTAACTGCTATGCTTCTTCATACAAGTAATTTATTACAAAAGTTTGAAGTATTCTATCTTTTCCCTTTCCCCATTTCCTCTGACTAGCTGGGCTTTATATATATATATATATATATATATATATATATATATATATATATATATATATATATATATATATATATATATATATATATATATATATATATATATATATATATATATATATATATATATATATATATATATATATATATATATATATATTAGTGATGGCATCCTCATCAAAATTAACATCCGCATCCGCACTTGCAAAAAAATTATTCATCCACATCCGCACTTGATGAAAATTCCAAATACGCATCTGCAATGAGAAAATATGGTATGCGATCTATCACTATATATATATATATATATATATATATATATATATATATATATATATATATATATATATATATATATATATATATATATATATATATATATATATATATATATATATATATATATATATATATATATAGATGGAATTTATTAAACTACTTTTCCATTTTAATTTATTCCCAAAGTTCAAAGCGGAAAAAGTATTAACGAGTTTCTCACTAATATCTTCAGAACCACTCTTCATGTTCCTACTGTACCTAAATGAAAAATATACTTAAAACTTTCGTATTTAGGATCATTTACATTCCAACTTAAATATTCTTACTATACTTGAAACTACATTCCCCCAATAACAGTTTAGAATATAACTTTCTCAATTCATATTTTCTTTAGACACAAGGAACCTCATCCAATGCTTCTCAGATCCTCATTAACTTATTTATTTAAGTGTGCCAGCTGTAATGCGGCGTATGTAGGACAAAAGTTAAGGTTGATAAGCATAGATGAGTTTCCTTTAGAACTGACCTTCCTCTTTGCTCTCCTGGACACACTACCATAAAAGACCATGGAGATACCCACCCTTTCTCTTCTTCTAATTTTTCTATCATTCAACTTGCGTCTTCTCTTCTATATCGTAGAATATTGAGGTTTTATACATATACTCATCACCCATCCTTAAATGATCAAGCTTTTTCTATTGTCATTTTCACTCAACAAAGAAGTCTTTTTTCCCAAAATGGGCCAGCCTTTTCATTTTTATTTGTTATTTCGATATCAAATTATTACTTTATTATTTTGTTATTATTATAATTATTTTAAATATCTTATATATACTTAATGAATTTATATTTTGATTTTTTAAAATAAAAATTCATAAAATATGGTTTGTGTTGAAGACGGACCGAGATGCGGGGTTAAACGTTCACAGTGTATTAAATGAGCATAAGCAAACCCTTAGTATTGGCTTTACCCTTTCTAATTGGAGTATGAAGGTTCACTAGGAGAGAAGCTGTATATATATGTGTGTGTGTATGTTGTATATATATATATATATATATATATATATATATATATATATATATATATATATATATATATATATATATATATATATATATATATATATATATATATATATATATATATATATATATATATATATATATATATATATATATTAGAGATGTACCGATACCAGTAAAGAGGCCGATACCGATACATACGATACCGATACTCTATTTTTTAAGAGGCCGATACCGATACCGATACCGATTACTTTAATTATTATAAGAAAAACACAGTAATAAGATAGAACATTTGTGTACTTCTGGGCAAGTGAGGATTGCATTAACTGCAGCCAATACTTAGTCATGTATTTCATATTTGGTTGTGCCCAAGTATGTTTTATAAATTAAAATATTATCTTTTAGGAAAAAAAAATTTTTTTTTTTCATGTCTCCTCCGGTAGGCAAAGGCCAGAGGCCTACCAATATCTACCGGAGTTGGGGGCAAACGAATTCGGGTCGCTAATGCCCGACGTGACCCGATACATGGCGTTTAAAAGTGTGCAAGTCAAAGGAAGTTGGGAGATAAAGGGAGTGTGTTCCAGACTTAACCAGTAGAGTACATGTAAGAATGAGCATAGCGGTTAAGTCTGGGGTCGGAGAGTTGGACAGAGAAAGGATGAGACTGTGTAGAAAGTCGTGTAGCACGAGCCCTTCTCAGTGGAGGAGGTATGCGACAGGGAGTTCAGAAAAGAGCAATGTCCGTTGTAATAGCGATAGTATAGAGAGAGTGACGCAACAATACGACGGGAAGAAAGAGATTAGAGAGAGTTAGTAAGAGCAGGAGAGTTGATAAGACGAAAAGCCCTAGACTCCACCTTTTCAAGAAGAGCTGTATGTGAGTAACCACCCCAGATATGCGGGGCGTACTCCACAGTCCACACAGGGGCGAACAACGCCCTTATACAGAGCGAGCAACTGGGATGGCGTAAAAAAACTACGAAGGCGCCTCAGAACACCCAACCTCTTAGAAGCTTGTTTAGAGAGAGAAGTAATGTGATCTTTCCAAGAAAGATCACGAGAAAAAGAAACACCGAAGAATATTGAGGACAGATGAAGGTTTGAGTTGTGTGTTTTCGAAGAAGATGTCATAGTTGTGTGGAAGATTGTTTCGAGTAGAGAGATGGAGGAATTGAGTTTTTGAGGCATTGAAAACGACCATGTTTTCCTTGCCCCAATTTGAAATACGAGAAAGATCAGAGGTCAGTTGCTCCAAGGCCACCTTCTTGAATCTATCAACTGCTGTTGGGAGGGACGTCTTTCAAATTGAAAGGAAGTAATGAAGGGTGGAGTCATCAGGCATAGGAGTGTATAGGAGACGTAAGTAATAGAGAGAAGATCATTAATGAAAATTAGAAAAAGAGTTGGGGATAGGACAGATCCTTGAGGAACACCACTATTAATAGATTTAAAAGATGAACGGTGGAAGTCTACAACAGCTGCTATAGAACGACCGGAAAGAAAATCAGAGAGAGAGAAGGATAGATTCCGAAAGAGGGAAGTTTAGAAATCAAAGCTTTGTGACAGACTCTATCGAAAGCCTTCGATATTTCCAGCGCCACAGCAAAAGATTCACCGAAATGCCGAAGATCGGAGGACCAAGAGTCAGAGAGAAGGGAAAGGAGATCACCAGTAGGTTTCTTACGAAAGCCATACTGGCGATCAGAGATAAGATTAGAAGAATTGAGATGTTTCCAAATCTTCCTGTTAAGGATAGATTCGAAAACTTTAGAAAGAACGGAAGTTAAAGAAATTGGACGGCAGTTAGAGGGTTGAGAAGGGTCCCCCTTCATCGGCACAGGCTGAATGAGCGCACGTTTCCAGCAAGAAGGGAGATCGAAGTAGAAAGGCAAAGACGAAATAGTTTTTCAAGGCAGGGTGCAAGCTCAGAAGCACAAGTTTTGAGATTCGCAGGAGGAATACCATTAGGACCATACGCCTTCTTAGTGTTAAGCTCAGAGAGAGATCAGAAATGACATCTTTAGAAGAAATTATAATATTAGGCATAAGTGAGTTTGAGGGGGTTGAAGGAGGAGGAATAGCTCCGGAATCGTCTAAGGTAGAGTTAGAAGCAAAAGTTTGAGCGAAGAGTTCAGCTTTAGTTGAAGGTAAAATGGCAGTTGTACCATCAGAAGAAACTAGAGGAGGGAAAGAGGAAGAAGCAAAGTTAGAGTTGACATTTTTTGCAAAATGCCAGAAAGGGTGAGAGGAAGAGGAACCAGAAAGATTATTGCATTTGCGACGGAGAAAAGAGTTTTTGGTATCACGAAGAATAGATTTTGCACGATTCCGGGATGAAATATAAGTTGAATGGGTTTCAGGGGTTTGAAGACGACGGTAATCTCTGAAGGCAGCGTCCCTGCGGCGGATAGCGCGAGAACAAGTAGAGTTAAACCAAGGTTTGTTAGGTTTAGTAGAAGGGAAAGAATATGGAATATACGCCTCCATGCCAGAGAGAATCACCTCAGTTATGCGCTCAGCACACTCTGAGGGACCCCTCCCACGAAAGCAATAATCATTCCATGGGAAATCATAGAAGTACAACCGCAAGTCAGACCAGTTAGCAGCACCGAAGTGCCACAAACGTCTCCTCGCCGAAGGCGAGGGTCGTTCTTGCGAAAGACTTGAAGAGACAGAATAAGATACGGAGAGAAGAAGGTGATCGGATGAACCAAATATAATACTAATAACTTTTTTATGTTTGTGTTTATTCAAAAAATATTCCATTTCCATTTTCCAGTAAGTATTAACAAAGTTTAGCTACTCGCTTTTATGTTTTAACATAATTACAATTTACAAGAAGATTCTCTAACTAGCTACAATATAAAGAATAAAAATAATGAAAGAAGAGACCGCAATTGATCAGCAGAAAAGACAAAATATAAAAAACACTATTATTCAAACATGACATAATATGCTCTTTTAAGGTAAAGACATCACTTAGTAGTCGAATTCAAAGTATCGGAGTATCGGCCAAGTATCGGCCATATTAGCCAATACCGATACCGATACTCCAAAAAATGGCCGATACTGCCGATACCGATACTATCGGTACATCTCTAATATATATATATATATATATATATATATATATATATATATATATATATATATATATATATATATATATATATATATATATATATATATATATATATATATATAACAGTACAAGCCGTGAACTGGATGTAAGACGTGGCAAATTTAATAGCGCACTGATATCCTTATATCCGCTGATGAAGGATAGAAATGTCCCAAGGAAAATAAAAACTATAATATACACTAGTATCCTGAGACCAATACTAGTGTATGGATATGAGGCGTGGGCCCTTAGTACAAGAGATAAAAGTAAAATCCAGTCATGCGAAATGAGAGTGTTGAGGGTGATTATGGGTGTGACGAGAAGGGATAGAAGAAGAAACGATGATATAAGAGAGGAATTAAGAGTGGAGAACATATTAAAATTCATTGAGAAGGGACAATTGAGATGGTTTGGACATGTGAAGAGAATGGATGAAGACAGGTATCGGAGGAGATTTTATGAATGGAGGCCGATGGGAAGGAGGGGAGTTGGAAGACCGAGAATTAGATGGAAAGATAACATCAGGATGGCAATTGAGGGGAGAGGGGGAGACATCGAGGATGTGGAGGAGATGAGAAGATACGAAGATAGACGACAGTGGAGGGATTTCGTGCAAGATTACTGACAGACGCTCTGCGCCTACAGGAGCTTGGTGAGAAAGGTGAGAAAGAATATATATATATATATATTAGTGATTGCATACGATTCACATCTTCATCAAAATTAATATCCTCATCCGCACTTCACCAAAATTAAACATTAGCAAATGAGAAAATATGGCATCTGATCCAATATATATATATATATATATATATATATATATATATATATATATATATATATATATATATATATATATATATATATATATATATATATATATATATATATATAATATATATATATTATATATATATATAGTAATATATACAAAAATTAAGAGGGATTTAATTAATTTTTGGGATCAAACCAATGTTGTCAAATATAAAATTTGCATTCAAGTACATAAAAGTTAGTCTTAACGATGTTCCAAATTTAAAATTCGCATATAAAGAGTTACTGTAGGCTTATTGGAAATTAACATAATTTTATCAGTCTTGTACATAAGATGATAACATAAAAAATAATATATAATAAAATATTAATATATATATATATATATATATTATATATATATATATATAATATATATATATATTATATATATATATATATATATATATATATATATATATATATAATATATATATATATATATATTATATACTTACCCTTTAAAGCACATTTATTATAAAATGTTAATTTTGTATTACAAGGACTACAATCCAAAGTAATCCAGACACTTCTTCGCTCCATATGTTGAACAAGAGAACTTTCAATATGAAAATAATAATAATAATAATAATAATAATAATAATAATAATAATAATAATAATGAATAATTCAAGTCCATACAAGAAAAATAAAGGATTGAACCAACATATGGCACCCACATGTCTCCACAGGAATTGCACTTGTATCCTTCTGCTGGAATAGTGAATCTAAGCCAAGTAGGAGGCTCCTACAAATGCTCTGAAAGGTGGGAGGGAAACATTCTCCAGTTGCCATGCTGTGAGATCGGAACAAGTCATTTGGAACTTCATTATGTAGTGGTGGATATTCAACTAAATTTCCATTTTCTGTACCATTTAACTGATGATGTTAAAAAATAATTTGATATAAAAAATTGTATATATATATATAATATAATATTTCAGTGATAGGGTATTGCAGTATGATTAAAAAAAAATAATACATACAAAAGAAGCAATGTAATCCTCTACTTCTTTCTTAACGTCATCAGTTGATCTATCACCAGTGCTATTTTTATTTTTATCAACGAGTTCATTTTCACTCTCATCAGACATAACAACTTCAGCTTGAATAGGTATAAATTCATCAGTATCAATTGAAAGTCTATTGGGAGTTTCACTTCCAGTTGATGCTTGCTGCGAGTCTGCTTCTGAAGATTTATAACAAACAGAGGAAGAGTCTGGATTATCTTTATTTACAATTCTTTCTGGAGAATGCTGTAATCTGATTTTGTTTTCATTTATCAGCTGCTCAGAAATGGTTGATGTTAGTTTGTTTTCAAGAATATTATTTAATATATTTATGGAACCTAATTTTATTTTAGAATGAAAAGATGTGGTAGACTTTTCTTTAGGTTCGAGGTTACTCTGCATTTTTTGAGAATGAGATGGTTTATTTGGAGACTGACCTTGGTGCTCTGTTTTAATATCTGCAACATTCTTTTTAACGTTATCAGATAAGCGAGCTTCAAAGTCTTCACCAATATCTGAATCAAGTTTTAAAATTTTTTCCCTGGATTGCCTTGTATAAAATTTTTCTACGTTTCGACTGTTCTTGCTTTCGATTTCATCATCATGTACATCTGTAAATTTTCGCTTAACACTTTTAAATACTTCAGAAGCACCAGGAGATGAAAGCTTATGAGATGACATATCTGTTTCAGCTTTCTGTTCTTCTCTATTTAAAATATCCACATTCATATCGCGAGAGGCAGTTTCTAATAAATTTTTATTAAATTCTGATGATTTTGCATCAATAAAACTACTTAATGAGTCTTCGCCATCTTCTGCTGAAGATGATAAGGGTTTCATAATTTTTTGAAATGTAGGTTGGTGAAGTCCTGTCATCCTTCACTTTCATTACAACTACCATCAGAATTTAAGCCATTTTTGTTTTTAGTAATTTGTAGGAGAATTGGGAAGAGAATTGTCAAAATCTGACTGGAATTCTCTTAAATTTTTTGTATCTTCATAGATATCTTTTTTCTTGTGTGTTAAGTTGATTGTAGAAACATTACTGGTATTAATTTCTGAATCATCTTTATAATTCACCAAATTATCCATTTTGAATAGTTTTAAATTTCTAATAACAAATATACTTTTTCATATATAAATTATAACTGTTCAATGACGCAACATTTTTGCTGAAAGAAAAGAAACAAGAAATTCACAAAATATAATTTAGTAACAAAGTAAAAGAAATAAAATATTTTAATCACTAATAATCTAGAGATTAATTTCAAGTCATACGATTTCACAGAGTAGCAAAAAAACTAGTAAAATAAATAAGAGTAATAAAAAATAAAATAAACAGAAAACTAAGTTTTTAAAGAATCACAGAAACTAATTATCTAATTAATAATCTTAAAGATTTTCATATAGAGTACTTATGTCCCCGGAATTTAATGTTCACATCTATAACATACCTAGACCTAAAAAAATGGCACATATCATTTTTAACTTCTTTGCCTGTTTTCATTTTTCAAGGATTTAAACAGCAATAAGATTTGCATAAAAAAAAAAAAAAAAAAAATAAATAAAATGAGTAAATGAGTAACATACATACAATATGGATGTGTGTTTTCATGAAAGATTTAAAAAAAAAAAAAAAAAAAATAAAATAAATAAATATATATATATATATATATATATATATATATATATATATATATATATATATATATATATATATATATATATATATATATATATATATATATATATATATATATATATATATATGTACAGTTCCTTAAGCAGATATAGAGATGAAAATATATCTGCTGTATTTCTTAATATCTGAAGCAATTTTGAGAGGTAAAGTGACTTTACTGGTATTGAGATGTATATATAGCTCAGTAGAAGAAACTTGAACTTTGTATTAGACATAAATGAGCACTTGTATTCCGAGTGCTTATTAAACAGTAATGCTGGCCAATATACAATTTTCATTTGGATATGATATTAGGTTTTCAAAGTATTTTTGGAGTGCCTAGATATATATATATATATATATATATATATATATATATATATATATATATATATATATATATATATATATATATATATATATATATATATATATATATATATATATATATATATATATATATATATATATATAAAGCTGTTTAATCACCTAGGTGGCCAAATCATGATATGGGTAGTTTCATCAAATTTGTACTGTGTAAGTTGTTTGCCTAATAGTCTGAAGAAACCGAAGTCTTCAATGTCTTTTGGAGTGCCAATTATAGGAGGGCTATCTAACAAACATCTATTTTTATATATATTACCAATATTTAAAAAAAAAAAGTAAAAAAAACAGGAAGTAACAAAAGACAGATTTGGATTCAATATTAAAAGCTCTTAGAAAAAATCAGGGCTAAGGAGGAAGTAAATTTATTTGACAGCTTCGGCTCTCTCTCTAGCTATATCACCTGTTCAATTTATACTTCTTGAATCATTTTTCTACATTTTGAAATTTATGAAATAAAATGAAAAAGTTTGCTAGTATTATTTTCAGCTCAAATTACAAATATAGCATGAATTATATTTAAAAAATTTTTTTTATTGCTCTGGCACTAATTACCCCCAAAAACTTAACAGTCCTAAGGCTCCAGCTCCAGTTTCTGTAGCCCTGTAAAACAGTTCATTTGTCTCACTGATAAAGAATTTTTTAACAAATATCCCTTTAAATGGTTTAAATGACCATAACTATTATAATTGCACTTTTTATTAAGAAAAAAGTAGAAAGGAAAAAACTTTTTACAATATAGTGATATGCAAAATTTTGAAAAGACTATCAAATCCAACTATCACATTACCACAAACTTAACAATATCAAATTTTATAAATGCTTCAAACAGATATAATTTTCAAAAATATAAAACTATCAGAGATATCATGATCACAAGCAATTTTTACTGTAAAAATTAATTTAAGTTTCTAGCTACATAAGTTTTGATCTTGTAAACTGAAAAAATTTGATAAAATTGCTTTTATAATGCGCAAATAACAATTCTGATCAATCAAACTACAAATTTTTAAACAGTTAACAGTAACAAAAGAGAACATGTTTGAGTTTATATAATCTCAGATTCTAATTTTAAAAGCGACTCTACTCCCTATCTGCTATATTAAAAAATGGTTTAAAATTTAAAAAAAAAATCATTTTATTTCTGCTGTACACTGGTCTGGTGTATCTTTGCATAAAAATCTTTTTAAGAATATTCAGCCAAAAATTTAAAAACAATAATTTGAAGGTTAAATATAACTTTGGAGAGGAACTTTAAAAGCAATTTTAAGGATTTGGATTAGTATACAATTTTGCAAGAAGTTGGTATTTCATATATGAAAATTTCTATTTTATTTGAAACTTTTTTGGGAAAAATCACAAATCATATTTTAAAGAGAATTTTGTTTCCAACAAATTTTTTTCATATTTATACAATGACAATTATGCAAGATATAGTGCTCAAATATGTAAAATAATGATAAAATGCAAAAAATAAATGAATAAAAAAGGCACAAATAAATAAAGTTTTCTTTTAAGATTGTATAAAAGGTGTTTATAATAGTGGACCTATTTTAGATCTATAACATTTTTCCTATAATATTTATCAATGCTTGTATTTTGATTTATAAATATTTCTTTAATATTAATAATGATAATGTTTATTTATGTAATAAAATAAGGTTTATCCTTCATATAGTAATATTTTAAATAAAAAAAATATTTGTAAAATTCAACATGAGTGAAATGAACAACCTTTGTATATGTATCAGAATGTAATTGTTCTTTCAACAACCAATACTTCTAACGTTTTATTCAAACCTCCAATATTTATAAATTCAAGGTTTATTTCAAAGAGATATCAAGACAATGATTGGTAACTCTCATACTCCTTTTAAAAAATTGCGGCAGCACAATATAAAGCTTGGCAATATTGTGCAGAAGGAAAAATTAGTTTTATATAGTGAAAAGGATATCTAAAGTAACTGGAATAGGCGGGCTTCAAACAATGAAAGAACTTAGGCCTGAAGTTACTGCTATTTAGGGATTGGAGTCAGATACTTTCAAGATCATTTACATTGTCTGGTGGGTAATAAAACATAATTTATCTCAATACCTGTAAACTGGATATCTAGCAAAAGTTAAACTAAAAGAAAAATACATACTTTCTAAAATAACTTGGTAAAACAGAAATAACAACAAACAGATGATGCTGTAATAAGTTAAAAGATATCACTGCTTCATGAGGCCAGCATCTGGGTACATTTTTCCTTTATTCATTGACAATCTGCACAATGTATTCTTTTTTTTTTTTTTTTTTATTTCCTGGGTTATTTTCTGATATTCCTTTTTTAGTTTCACTCCTCTCTCAGCCTAATAGACTGACTATTAAGTCCATATTATTTAAAACAAAAAAAAAATACAAAAATATTAACAAAAGAAATAAATATAGCTCTGAAGTATATATATATATATATATATATATATATATATATATATATATATATAAATATATATATATATATATATATATATTAATATATATATATATATATATATATATATATATATATATATATATATATAAGAGATGGAGCGATACCAAAATTTTTACCAATACTGATACCAAAAGACTTTCAAACTTGCCCAATACCAATACCTACAAATTCACTGATACGATACCGATACTCACTCCATCCCTATATATATATATATATATATATATATATATATATATATATATATATATATATATATATATATATATATATATATATATATATATATATATATATATATATATATATATACTTCTGTGGGTGCAAGTGCCTGTCAGCTATTTTGAAAAAAATTCATCCACTGTTGATCAGCATATGCTCCCATTTCTTCTATTTCATCCATGGTTCTCCACCTCTCCCTTAACACCAACCTTCCTTTTACTGGTCTCTATCTATATTTTCTGGCATATATATTGCCATTTATACTCTTTACTTGCACAAATGACCACAACTCTCCTTTCTCTACAATACTGTATTTACCTTCTGTGGAATACTCCAACCTGAACAATGGGTACAGTGAGGCAAAAGCCCCATTGAACCTACCAATTCTATGATTCAGTTCCATGGACATATCATTTTTGACCAATAAGACACTCTGAGAAACTCAAACTTGCCTATTTATTTCAGAGTACTTTCTTCTTTTCTCACATGCACCTCTTCCCACCCTCAACTCACCAACATAACCTCTTTTTTTTTTCCTTTATGCATCCTCAACCACATTACACTCAGTACCTCATCCGACACAATCAATAAACCTCTGCAGGACCTCTTCAGTCTCCGAGGTCAATGTAAGATCATATGCATATCCAAAAAAATCTCATCATCCATCTTCTCCCTCACCAGCCAACTGCAGTAATTCATAAAATTTATAAACAATATTGGTGACAACACACTTCTCTGCTTCACCCTCATCGTGACTTTGATCTAGTTGTTATAGTCCTTCAGTGTACTAACCCTACACAAACTACTAACGTAGGTACTCCTTATCACCCTTATCAGTTTCAGTGGTATCTTATATTTCCTCCTTTCCAGAATATCCATTAAAATTCTAGGCATATATATATATATATATATATATATATATATATATATATATATATATATATATATATATATATATATATATATATATATATATATATATATATATATATATATATATATATATATATATATATATAATATATATATAAAACTTTTCATGCTGAGAAATTGATAGTTACCGACTTTAAAAATAAATGTATCTAAATAAATTTTATAAATACAAAAATTTTAAAAACAAAACAAAAAATCTGCAACAGAAAAATAAAGATTTTAATCTAGTTTTAATGATATTAATTGAATTTTATTACTATTAAATTTAACTGCAAGAATTTTAAAATTTCTACATTTTTAGGATGTAATTCTACTTTCTTACGGGCTCATATATAGAAAACCTCCTCTACTCAAAAAATCAGGTACACTTACATTAATTTTGATGTCAGCTTACTCAAAAGAGGAAATATTTTTAAAATTTTCCCACAATGGAACAAAGTAATTATTTCTTCATGATGAATTTAAACATCTCTGCAACTCTCTTGTAAGCAAAAGTACTGATTATGCTTTTGAGTACATAAAAACAAAATATTGTATATGGCTTCCAACATGGTTTTTAGAAAGAATAATCGTATCGATCAAACCTTTTCTGTATTTATGGAATACATTACTGACTGGAGAGATCTAGTTATTAGTTATTACTATATATATTTAGACAAATTGAGATATAGCTAAAAATGTAAAGTTAATGCAAACTTATCACACTGCGGGATGTATATGTGGAATAGTACAAGGTTAGATTGAAGAATTGCTAAAGAATGGAAGGTAGTGTGTAATAGTGAATGGTAATAAGACATCATAGGAAATGGTGAAGAGTGGCATCTGAAAGGGTTCAGAGCTGGGATCAATAATATACATAGAGGGAGGAGGCTGAGGGGTTACAGCCCCCACAATATATTTAGGAAATCAATTTTAAGAGGAAAAAAAAAAAAAAAAAAAAAAAAAAAAAAAAGTAGGAAGCATAAAAATACAATAGGTACTCCAAAAATCCTGCTACTCCTGAAAAAATCTTGCACATACTAATGGCTAATGACTAAGGTTATAATTCTTCCTCATATATATAAATGATTTAAACCAGGGAGTTAAGTGTAAGGTTTAAGTTTGCAGATGATACTAAAGGAATGAAGAGTGTAGTTTCAAAGTGATCTAGATAAACATAGATGAGCAAATAAATGACAAATGAATTTTATACTAAAAACTGTAAAGTTCTTCATGAAGGTTACTTTAATGAAATATTTAGCTATAATATGAATAGGGATGGCTTGAGTCTGTGTACCATGAGAAAAATTTGGGTGCAATTATTAACAGTAATCTGAAAATGGCTAATCAATGTGTGAAAATAAGGAATAGAACTAATGGTTAGGTATAATAAATCACAAAATTGTTTATAAGAGCAAAGAATTTATAAATAATCTATTTAATACCTATGTTAGGTCAGTATAAGTGTTGTGCACAGGTGTTAGTCAATCAGTTACAGAAAGACATAGGTAAGTTGATTGATGTTAAATGCATAATACTTCAGTGATATAGATTTACTTCTTGGATGGGTGGGTAAGTGGCAAATGAATTTTGATAGCAAAAAGAAAAAGTTTCTTTCTGCAGGTTACTCAATGAATAGAAACTGGTTTGAATCTATAGACCACAAAAAAGATTTGGGTGTGACTATTAGCGGTAAATTGAATTTATAAATAATCTATATATTCTTGGAAGCTACGAATAGAGTTAATAAACTGTTAGTTATAATAAATCTTAATGCTGTTTACAAGAGGAAGGATGTTATAAGTGAGCTGTGTAAAAGTTATGTTAGGTCAATATCAGAGTATTATGCACAAGTTTGGGCTCCTCATATAAGAAAATACTTTGATATGCTGGATAGCGAAATGTAAGAGCAACAAAGATGATATTTGGCTTTGAGAAAAAGTTATTAGGAGAAGTTGAGGAAGTTAGGAATGTTCTCTGTTGAAAGGGGATTTCTTACAGAGGATATGATACAGTTTACAAAATATATACATCTCTCATTAATTTTGAAATCAAATTCTTAATAACTGGTCATTAAAGGGAGAGATGAAGAGCATGAAAAAGGATTAAAGTATTAAAGGGAGAACTAGAGGACATGATAAGAAAGTTAAAAAACTCATACCATCTTGATGTAAGAAATTACTCATTCCGCAATAGTTTTTGGTTTTTGAAATGGTTTGCAACAGGAAATTAATGAGTGTGATACACTTGCTTAATTTAAAAAAGGATTGGATTGGTATATGGATAGATTGAGTATCTTATATCATGACTAAGCCTAATTGGTAGGATGGTAGTTATTTATTACCATTCACTATTACTATTTATATAAATAATATTAATATATATATATATATATATATATATATATATATATATATATATATATATATATATATATATATAATATATATATATATATATATATATATATATATATATATATATATATATATATATATATATATATATATATATATATATATATTTTCCACTATTGGGTATTGGACTTGGCATGTTTAATCTATATACTGTGTAATTTGGCTTATGTATTTTGTATGCTGACTGTATTTGCATTGGACAATTATTAGTTTAGTTTTGATGTATTACATGGAAAAATCCTAAAAGAAGGTAGTGATAGCATTGATTATAGTTTATCTTTAATATTTAATAGGTCTCTTAATTGTGAGATATCAAAGGATTGGAAAACTTCTTTTGTGATACCAACTTTTAAGAAAGTAAAAGGGATGATCTTGGAAATTATAGAGAAGTTAGTTTAACCTCATTGGTAGTTAAAATTCTAGAAAAAAATATTGAAAAGTTGAATATAAAAACATTTAGTCAACAATGAGATTTTGCAAGAACGCATGGTTATAGGAGAAAAATCTTTTGGAATATGGTATATATTACTGATTGCACTGACAAAGGAAAACCAGTTGATATCGTATATCTTGATTTTTGAAAAGCTTTTGATAAGATGCCTCATAAAAGGCTGATTTACAAGTTATCTCAGGGTGGTTTAGGAGGGGTTGTTCATAATTGGATACAGAAGTAGTTGAAAGATAGGAGTGTGTAGTACTACATGGAAATTAAATCATCATGAGAGTTGGTAAAGAGCGGTGTTCCCTGAGGTTATGCGTTGGGCCTCTTCTATTCTTAATCTATATTAATAATTTGGATAGGGGAATGTTTAGTTTCTAAGTTTACTGATGACACTAATCTGGTTTATCCTGATAAAAATATTGAGGGACATATGACAGTTCAATGTGATTTGGATAAACTTTTGGCTAAGATGAAAAGGTGGCAAATGAATATTAATAATAAAAAATGTAAGGTTCTTCATGTGGCCTATTCTAATAAGAATTTCAACTATGAAATATATGGGGAAAGACTTGAGACTGTGGATAAAGAAAAAGATTTGGACCATGTGATTATTCAGCAGTAATTTGAAAGTGTCAGAACAGTACTTAGAAGCTAGGAATATAGCTAACAGAATGCTAGGAATTATAAATTGAAATATTAAATATGAAAGTAAGGTGATCTGTAGGCTCTATAATGGTTATGTTAGACCATTGATTGAGTACTGTGCACAGGTTTGAGCTTCTTATTTAAGAAAAGACATTAATATGCTGGAGGCAGTGCAGTGCAAAGCAACAAGAATGATTTTTGGATTTGAGAATGTTGTTGATTGAAAGGAAGTCTTTAGAAGAGATATTGCTTCAGGTTTTCAAAATGTTTTCATCTGTTGACAATGTAAATGTGGGTACGGTAATTTTTTTTCATTAGAATACCATTAGACTTACCGGGAATCATAATAAAAAGAAATAAAGAAAGCTTGTCATCTGGATATGAGAAAGTATTTTTCAGCAACAGAGAAAGCCTAATTCTTGGAATGGTTTACCCCAGGGTATTGTTGATCATGGTATACTATGACTGACTCAGCTTTTTGGGGATGTATATCTTGTTTTTGACATTCCTTTGGGGTATTGGTGGACTTTGCATGCTAGCTTAGATGAAATTTCTTTATAGTTTGGCTAAATAAACTGCATGCTGCACACACTGTATAATAATGTGATAGAGTTGATTATTTGCATGGGGAAAATTGGAATCTGGGACAAGCTATTCATTGTGAATGGTAATTTGAGCATTTTGATGACTGGGACAGTCTTGATAGGCCCCTGTGGCTTCTAAGCATCTCTTCTTATTTTGACTGGGACAGTCTCAGCAGGTTAATGTGGTTTCTTACTGCCTTTGGCTCCATTATTAATTTTAATTAAGAATTTTATCTTCTTACCTAACCTAATTTCACCAGTACAGACAATGCTAGTACTCAAAACAAAACTTTCTTAAACCTAATGATAGTCCAAAAAGTCCTTAATTGTTAATTATCATACATATTTTGTAAAAGTACCTAACTTTTACACAATGACTTCTAGATCCTTTAACTGATTTTACTCATGTAGGCCTATTATCCAAATTCTTTACTATTTCTTCTTGCCAATATAACAGTGGTATAAAAGCTGAAAATAAACATATTTGATTTTAGAAACAAAGGTCTTTAAATTGAAAGTAGTAAATATTGAGGGAAAATGGCCTAATTTCCTTTATAAGAAATTTGTGATACAGGAAGACCTCCAGAATATAGGCCTACAAAATATACACTTATAAAAATATGGTATAGTACTTTAAGTAAGCTTTATTTTGCTCCTGTAATTTGCGAACAATAAAAAATGATTATAAAATGAAAGTATTCAAGATCCTAGAGTCGAAAATATTCCCAATACAACACACACCTCCTAGCTCCAGAACAAGAACTAAACACGGTACATGAACTAAATCAAATGGAAACTATAATTATAAATTTTGTTATAGGCTGAACACAATACAATATCGTACCCTTGAATTGTAAATGTTGAAAAAATAAATAAACAATTCGTATAAATAAATAATTTATATATATATATATATATATATATATATATATATATATATATATATATATATATATATATATATATATATATATATATATATATATATATATATATATATATATATATATATATATATATATATATAATATATATATATATATATATATATATTATATATATATATATATATAATATAATTGTAAATGTTGAAAAAATACATAAATAATTCATATATTTTATATATATATATTTATTTGTTGATTTCTGACCAATTGGGCATGTTATTGCTCATATATATGTAAGCATTTAACATACATCAAAAACTATTATTTCTAAGAACACCACGAAGTCCACGATACTTAGGTCTTCCTTGCCAATGATGCGACAGTGGTAGAGCAAACTGCGCATGTCAGTAAACATAAAATGTGTGACGAAAGAATTTTTATGCTAGGGGCAGATAACAAGTAGGTCTTCTTACCACATTGATAACAAATGTATATCTTTCGATCCCATTTAAACAGTTTTTGCTTTTTTAAAGCAAAAACATATATATATATATATATATATATATATATATATATATATATATATATATATATATATATATATATATATATATATATATATATATATATATATATATATATATATATATATATATATATATATATATATATATATATATATATATATATATATATATATATATATATATATATATATATATATATATATATATATATATATATATATATATATATATATATATATATATATATATATATATATATATGAGTAATTTATTTCAACTTGTTTTCAAATTTTAAAAGGTTTTCTGAAAAGCATTAAAATTTTTATATAATGATTTTAAAATATTATTCGATATCAAATCTATAAACAATTTAAAAAATTTAATATAAATTTACTTTAACCATCTTTTTAAAATAAAATAAATGTATTGCTAGCTCATATCGAACGTAACATCAATTCTATGTCATTAAGTTGTAATTTAATAATATATTTTTCAGTTTTTAAGTCTACTACATTTGGTTGGTTGAACGCGTATACCGTATTTTTCGCAAAAGAAATTTAATTTTTTACAATCTCACTGCACCGCACAGCACCGGACGAGTCGCCGGCCAACCCATATACGTGTATACTAAACAATTTTACTATGTACTAAATAAACCATTAATTTTAGTAAACTAATATAAAACATTCACAATTTTTTTATATATAATGTTTCATGGTAATAATAATAATGAACCTGTTAAAGATTTAAAAAAAAAATTGTATTTGCCACTAATAATGCGTACATTTAGAAGGTAAATAAAATTAGAAACTTTGTAATTCTTTTATTATCTGAAATAAATACATAAATAAAATATCGAAAATATATACTATTGATCCAATGCAGCAAATTAATTATGTCTTTAGTTCCCTTGATACAACAAAATCGATATAAAATTTGGGGGCAAATCTCAATAATGGATAACAAGTAGTTAAAAAAAGATTTGCCAATTTAACAGAAAATATAAGAAAGAATGAAATTTTGGTAATAAAAAGGTAAATAGAAGAGAAAATAAAATCAAATAGAAAATTTTATAAACACTGAAATAGTAAATAAAATCATGACATTTAAAACATTGTTCAATATTACGGTGTATTATACAAACGTACACGTTTTTTGTGTGTATGGGTATGAGCATCTCCTCACTTAAAAAAAAAAAGTGTAAACATGGGATTTTCTATTCATTAAATGGGGAAAGATAAAATAACTTTAAATTAAAATTAATTATATGTAAATATATTTAAATTATTTAAAAAAATAACTCCTGGCATCGACATCTAATTTCAAAATTCAGATCTATATATAATGGAGAACCCAAGAAATTGTTTAATAACAATAATTTCCACTAATATTTAAAGTATTATTAATATAAGTCAAAATGATTAACGTCTTCAAACTCATCTTAAATGCCACAAGTTGTTCTTATATATTAACATGTTAGAGATATTTTAATTAAGAATTAATTGCAAGGGAAATCGAACTTTCTGGAAAGACTAATTTTTTGGCAAAAAAATTTAAGAAAAAAATGAAGTTAACGAAAATTGGTCATTCTGAAAGAAATAATTTTGTACAACTAAATTACATAAGTTTGATCATAAAATAATGTACATAAAATTTTAATTAAATCATTTTATAAATAATTAGTAAATAGATTTATCACGAGGCACTTTTAAATACCAATCGTGAATTAATTAATGCTTTGGCAAAGGAACTATATATATATATATATATATATATATATATATATATATATATATATATATATATATATATATATATATATATATATATATATATATATATATATATATATATATATATATATATTAATATATAATATATATATATATATATATAACGAATATATATAACAAAACTTAATACAGAACTTAACTACTTACAGAGCTGCATCTTCATAATAATAAAAATAATAAATAATAATAATAATAATAATAATAATAATAATAATAATAATAATAATAATAATTTTTTATTAAAAAAATTATATAATAATATAATATATATATATATATATATATATATATATATATATATATATATATATATATATATATATATATATATATATATATATATATATATATATATATATATATATAAAGAATTATACAAATTATTTACTACATAATAAATTATATATATATGGTAACTTACTGTAAAATTAAATTATACATTATCATATAATTACATAACTAGTAAAATTTTTATTTTTGAGACTAGTCTGTAACATCTATACTGTTTTTAACAACAACAAATTTCAACTCTAAATTGTTAAAAAGCATATATCATCTTAAAACATTTTCAGATTCTTAAAACAAATGGAATATCTATAAGCTTTTTAACACTATGTATTTACCTATCTATATTAATAATAATAATAATAATAATAATAATAATAATAATAAATAATAATAATATGCATGCTAAGCTTAATTATTGAGAATAATGAATTCTTATTCATACTCTTTACGTAGTATGTGAGCAGAAACTTTCAGGTATGAAAATCTTCATCCATTTCTGTACTTAAAATCCTACTTAAAAATTTAATAAATCTATACTTCAAACATCTCAGATCTACAAATAAAAAAATGAATGAATTAAGGAATGCAAAATATAAGTACATTTCTAAAACCGCTGATCGAAAATAAATAATAATAATAATGTTTAAATTATTGGTTAGTGGCATGTAATTATTCGGAATTAAATTTTTTTTTTCTTTATGATTCCCGGTACCATGGAGCACTTGAATATGATTCAAGTAAGAAAAGGCACAAAGAGAGTTTAGGAAGCATATCTTAGTATATCGGAGAAGTAGACCAATCGAATCATATATATATATATATATATATATATATATATATATATATATATATATATATATATATATATATATATATATATATATATATATATATATATATATATATATATATATATATATATATATATATATTACTAATACGTCAATCATACCTAACTTTACATAGCAATTTTTTTACCCTTTAATACTTTTGTAACACTAACCCCTCATAATGAAGTGACAAAGAGGTCACCTATCACCTCCCACTCCCAAAACAAATCCCAATACATGCCTATGGCCATAAGATTTGGCTAGTGACCAATGACTAAATCCCGCATTGCGTCTCCTTTTATGAACAAATCTCACACAATTATTATAAATATAGTCAAATAGTCTTGGGTTCACAGATCCGGTAGTAACTTGGAAGTAGTTCGTGACTGTAACAAGTTATATTAATCTTGTTTCCAGTCAATAACAAATTTCGCCACCCATCAAAATTTAATCATTATTATACCCTAAAAATAAATTTATTTAAGTCCCACCAAAAATTTTTTCTTTTCTTCATAAAATATTTCAATAATTGTTCTCTCATTTTACCATTACCAACTTTCAATTTTCCCATTCTTACCTAATATATATTTTGGACCCTCGTTTAACTCGATATATATATATATATATATATATATATATATATATATATATATATATATATATATATATATATATATATATATATATATATATATATATATATATATATATATATATATATATATATATATATATATATATATATATATATATATAGTCAAAATTGTTCAAAGATATTGTGAAGTTTAGGAAACGATGCTCGATTTATTGATCCCTAAGGACAAGAAACATTTACCAGACGTAAAACTGAGCAACACAAGACATAACTTTAGAGTTCTATCTTTAAGGAGATAACACATCAAAGAAACACGTCATATGAAATGAGAAACAAAGAATGTTCAATAAAATTGCAATGCACGGTTTTTTTTTTGTTTTGAGAGGGGACCTCCCCGACGAGGGAATATGCCGTCCCTCCAGGCAGACAAAATACTGCCCTTCAGACCATCACGAGTTCAGAGCGAGTGAACCACTTCCACACGCTATGAGAGCTCGTGATGCTCTACAATAGTTATGTTGGCAATGCCTTGTTTCCAATGAGATTCCGCATATAAGTGAAAACACATTGTGAGTGACGTCATAGTGAACAGAGTTGGATCAAGTTTCACTGAAATAGAACTTGTTCTACTTCAACTGTATCATGTCTATAACTGTAACTGAATAAAAACCTACAAACATTCGTCTCAAGTTGTTTTTGTTTTGATTTAGTCAGTTCATGCAACATTGATGATAAAATTAATGATCATCAAGATTTAACGTTCCATTTATCTTAGTCACTGAAAAATATGAAGAACTGTAAAATCATAACCTCTACAATATAATAGAAATGACAGAGTAAGCTTGGTAAAAAGTCGAGCAAGTGAGAAGTACAGGTAATCTGTAAGAATTATTTTATTACTTAGTTAATAAGCGAGAACCCAAACGAAGTGATATATATATATATATATATATATATATATATATATATATATATATATATATATATATATATATATATATATATATATATATATATATATATATATATATATATATATATATATATATATATATATCTCTGGTGGGCAAAGGCCAGAGGCCTACCAATATCTACCAGAGTTGAGGAACAGTCGGAAATCTGGTCGCAAATAATGGAGGACTTAACCTTTATATATATATCATATATATATATATATATATATATATATATATATATATATATATATATATATATATATATATATATATATATATATATATATATATATATATATATATATATATATATATATATATATATATATATATCCACTCGATGAGCGCAACTTTTATTCCTACTCAGATAATAATAATAATAATAATAATAATAATAATAATAATAATAATAATAATAATAATAATAATAATAATAATAATAATAATAATAATAAAATTTAAAATGTGACAAATTTCAGTCAAGGAGCAGCTATCTTCTACAGAAATTATCAGTTTTCTTTCATGTAAGATTTTGGTATCGGTATCGGTTTTATCGGCCGTTTTTTACCAATACTTTTAAAAATTTTATATACCGATATTTTATACCGATACTTGACTCCATCCCTAAATATATATATATATATATATATATATATATATATATATATATATATATATATATATATATATATATATATATATATATATATATATATATATATATATATATATATATATATATATGAAAAAATTTTGTAAAAATTTCAATTAAAAAAAATAATAATTAGTACACCCATTACTTTCCAAACAAAACAAAAATTATAAATAACAAAACTCAGAACTTAGAATTATTACTGGATGCACCAGAACTTCTCTACATCATCATCTACATGACGAAACCAAAATTCTTCCAATAGCAATCCATTTAGAAATGATAGGAACTCAATTTTACTCTAATACCCTACTGCCTAATCACCACTGCAATGCCACTCCTACAAACCGTACAAGACATAGACAAACCACCACCATCCTCCCCTGCACGCCTCTACAGACTTATTTTTAACATTCGTCCTCCCACTAACAACGTCCCCTTTACCAAACACATCCACACCATCCTCACAGAATCCTATCTCAGACAACGCAAACATAAAAAAATTCTCAGTGCATTCCCCCTGGATATAGCAAAAGAAGCTGATACACTTCAAATTGCAGTCCAAACCACCCTAGCAAAACTCAGATGTGGACATCACCCAAATACCCGTTAATCAAATACATAAACTAATAGTAAAAATTATAATTGGTTCTTAATCCAATGTTAAAATAAGAAAAAAAATTACTACCATTTTCAGAAATATCGTAATATGTGTAAATAACACGTAAGAAAAAAAAATTTTTGAAACTTTGGTAAATGTTTATTGATCTACTTTCAAATTTACGCATTTTTAGAAAAATTTCTCCATAGTAGGCTGAATTTTTTCGGGTTTCCTTCCTCGTAAATTTCCTGTAGCAAGACATATGCTTTTCTAAATTGCGGCAAACTAAACTACTGCGATTTACATTTGAATCCATGCTGAAAATCTGTTCTCAAAGGACATTAAAAGTTCGAAATATTTCATCAAGTTCTTTGACAGCGATCTCCTTAGGGTCATTATCTACTTTGAATTCCATTTCGTTATCTTCTAATGCACGTAGCTGTTCAATCTCAAAAAGATCTTCATTGATTAATTCTTTACAAGCTGAATCTATTAAATCTTGAACATTTTCAGTGTCAACTCCCTCGAAATCAAGATCTCCAATAGCAACAAAATCTTTCACAAAAACGACTAATAACTGAGCGTTCACTGTCCGACGCTGTGCACGACACATAATTACTAATTGATAACTCTTGTACCACGAGAAACATCCAAGTTCGGGAAATTAATAACGCGTTAATCAAAATTAATTTCACGTACATTAAGGGACGAGTCCAAATTATTTTTCAGCGCTAATCAATTTTCGCGTTAACTAAAATCGAGTTAATCAAGGGATACCTGTATATTATTTTGTGAATTTGTATATAACATGAATAATTGTTTCATGTTTCGCACTTCATATTTCGTGTTTAGAGTTTCTTTGATGTGCAATTTGACATACACTACGTTTACAATTTTAAGGTTGCAATAATATTTAGAAAGCTGAACTACAACTACCATTAAATAACCAAGATTTATAAACTGCGAATGTATTATAAGGTTTTAAAATTTTTCCACAAGTTCAAACAGTCAATTATTCGTAGATTTAAAACACTAAAAAAATAAGATAAAATAAACATAGCTTTAATTATATCACACTTAAAAACGTATTTAGAATTCACATAAACAGAGAACTTAACAACTATTGTTATTCGATTTAACCAAAGATACTAATATAACTTCAAAAACGAGAATACTTACCAAAGCAAGTAAGTACTTCACTTTGGAAAATTTAAAAAAAAAAAATGTAATGAGAAAACAGCTGAGGGTTAAACAAAACCGCACATAGGTTCTATAATTCTTTACACAAAATCAAAATAAAACAGAGGCTTAACTCCAAATGAAAGAACTCAGAAATAAAACGAAAATATAAGATCGTATGAATAATTATGGAGATCCCTTTAAAGATGTATGTATATATTGAAAGAAATCTATTCAATGCAACATTAAATATAGCTAATAGTTAATCAATTCTTTAAAAAAGAAACAAAGGAGTATTCTGTTAATATCGAATTATAAACTATTTTTGCTCTCTACAATAAATTCCAAATAAAAGAAAAATATTGCGAGAAATTTCTAACTTTGTAACAATGGTTTACTTTTTAATTATGCATTTACTCCGAAAGATTTTTTTTTCCTTTTGGATATCAAAGTCTTTAAACGGCGATAAAAAGAAAACGAAATAATCTATGACATCTGCTGACGATATATGGCATAACTACATAAGACTGCCTGAAGGAAGCATGATACTGTAGATACAAAGACTATTTTTTTAGGTATTTTATATTAAATGTATACCCGGTCTTGTATCTTGATCCTATTATGATGATGATGGCAGATGAGACACTTCACAAAGCTGGTAATTTACCCTAGCTTCCCGCATTCTGAAGTCATTTCAGAAAGGTAATACCGGACTAGCGGAAAATTTAAATTAATTTTTTTAGTAATAATCTTAATTTTTATTATAATTTTTAACCTCCCTAGATAAAAACTGACATTAACCTAAAGTAGACCCAAGTCACATGTATTTTATTTACAAATTCTAAATGTCAATTTTAAATATTTAAAGTTTATTTATTTATTTATTTATTTATTTTTTTAATGATTATATATGGATTCTAACCAATTTCTTTGGAAAAGTCTCTTAAAAAATCTTGGATAATCCTCCCTAATAGATCAATATACTATCCCTATTTAATTAAAACAATTACCTACACTTTAAAATCAATCTTAATGTACTCTTAAATAAGAACAAAAATTACTGATAAAAATACCATTCTTGTCAAATTTAATATTTCTTTAGAAAATGAAACGACAATATGAATAAATAACCCAAAATTCGAACACATCCTAATATTTTATTCCAAGCTAAGAATATGCTTACTGTTTTTGTCACTGTACAAGTAGGGTAGTGTCTCCCGAAATATGTCCAAACTAGAATGGAAACCGTTTCAAAAATGTCACTTGAATGAGTGTTGGATATTCAAATCTATTTACATCCTACATTTATTCAGGAAGAAACAAGCTGAACCAGTTTCAAAGGATGATTCTGTTAATGATGTGATTTATATTATGTGAGGGACATAAATATGAGTGAATGAAAGAGAATGTAGCAAGCTATTGTTCAGCTTATTACAGTTATTACCATCAACTAAGAGGTGATGGGCAGACTGCATTAAAAGGGCAAAATGATAGGCAGATAGGAAGATTATTTGAGATATGTAATGTTCATGCGTCAAATTAGTGCAGAATTTTTTTTTTTAAAAAAATCCTAGTTTCGACAGCGTCAATAGGTATATTACCACTCCCCTATTGGTGGTTTCTCAGTTTCGCTCATCGACGGTTTTTTGTTCTGCATTCTTGTCAACAGTTTGCGAAGAAATGAAGTTCAGTCGATAATATGAAACATGGATGTGTGTCTGATAGATTGTATGTACAGATATCGAGAAAAAATTGGTAGTCCTGATTCTGTATCAATAGTTTCACTGTCGTTGACTTTTACACGAGAGAATATATATACAAAAAAAAAGGCTGACAGCATTTCTGTGGTTGAGATAACCTTACAGAGTGTTACATCAATAATGTTAAAGGATTTTAAGAATAAAGATCTATCAGCGCTGGTAAGGAACTAAGAGTCAAAATTCGTGGAATATTTTTGATTAACAGAGAATTCGTGAAATGGTATGAGTACTGCTACCATTTCAGATGTAAATACAGATTGCAGAGGCATTTGGAGGAAGTGAGAATGACAGAAGTCGGGAAAATTTTGCCCACAAGCATCCTCCAAGAATAATATGTAAGCCAGGAATTGCACTGAACTACTGTGAACAACTGATTGTAATGCTTAAATATTAATATGCTGTGGGCTATCTTTGCAACAAAAAAAAAAATAAAAAATGGACAAGTAACTTCTCGAACTTGCAGAGTCATTGCTTAAGGTTTTGGGGTTCAGAAATAAAAAATGTGTTTTGCAAATAACTAATTTTTTTTGTATGATATTAACATAACAGTTACTTTTTGCAGGAAGACATTAACATAGCATTTGCTTCATCTTAAAAGTTAACCTTCAGTGGTAAAAGAAAGGCTATACAGATTCCTCATTCAGCAGAGAGAGTTATTCAAATTCTTTGTTGTAATTTAATTGTTTGTTAAATTAGAGAGAATAACTTACTTTGTGGGATATGAAACACCATCTAAGTCAAAAGAGATCTGTTTAACTTGAGAAAATTACTATAATTTTTCAAACTGAAAGGGAGGTTCTGAAGGTTAGGATGAAGTATCGATTCAGGGTAAGAGAATCTATGATGATGGAAACCTGTGTAGTGAAGTACAACGGTTAGAAGGATCTTTACTCTCCTTCTCAATTAAAAACCATGCAAGTCTGCCTACAGATCATATTAATCACAAACTTCTGAGATACTTTAAAATGTTTGTGTGATACCGAGGAGTGACTAAAAGTTTTGAAAAAAAATAAATAAAAAATAAAAAAAAGTTTCAAAAAATGAAAATTCAAAGAATTTTTCAAAAACATATGCATTAAAATTGATTTCTTAACTCACTCATAATGCCCAATTTGAGGTAGATAATCAATAAGTAATAATTCAATAAAAGAACGTAATACCACAACTGGCATAAAATACACACACACACATATATATATATATATATATATATATATATATATATATATATATATATATATATATATATATATATATATATATATATATATATATATATATATATATATATATATATATATATATATATATATATATATATAAATTTACTTTGTAATTTCATATGGTTTGACTTCAAAGTATTGTAGACCTTATATTAAATGCAAAAAAAAAAAAAAAAAAAAAAAAAATTTTTTTTTTTTTTTTTTTTATAATAATTATACATAATAATAATAAAGATAATAATAATAATAATAATAATAATAATAAATAAATAAATAAATAAATAATAATGATGATACCTACTGCTTTCTTAAAATTAACAACATCACAACAAAATTAAAACTGTGGCAAGTCGACTGGGCATTTGTCAGATTCTGAAATTAAATTCTTAAACCGATGCCACAAACTGAGACTCCAAATGCATACAGTTCCTCCACCTCTTACAAACTGGGTTTCCTGCAAAACATTATTTCATATAACAAAATAAATAATAATAATAATAATAATAATAATAATAATAATAATAATAATAATAAGTATTTAAAAGATTTGGTGGTCAATTTCAGAGTAAATATATTCTTTTAATAAATTGATGGAAGAAAAGTTTTAAAAAAAAGGGACCAACCAATTAAGTCCAAAACTTTAATAATCTTATAATCTTGATTAATTATTACTTTAATAACTATAATTAATCATAATCTTAAAAGTTATTTAGCACTATAGCTATCTTTGCCTGGTAATGGTATAGGTCTATAGGAAATAAGCTTGCTTTTACTTACCATCCTGTTGATATCTCCTATACAGACATATGGTTTATCCGGGTTTTGGGATACTGCCCATTTGCTGTGATCTTGATGGGTTGAAAAGGAGAACGAAGCTGACGACGTTTCTATTCTCTCGATGTTTTCAACACTTCAAGAAGATAAATAATTTGAAATAAAAGTAAAGCTCCAAAATTTTGTATATTATTATTATTTTTTTTTATTATTATTATTATTATTATTATTATTATTAGGGAATGGGTTGGACAGTAAATTCTCCTGATGGAAGAAAAACCTGATATCCAGCATTTTTCAAAAACTGGATATCGGATATGTTTTTTTTTTTACCATCCATGAAGTTCACATTAGAGGCTAATTTTAAAAAGGCAACATATATATATATATATATATATATATATATATATATATATATATATATATATATATATATATATATATATATATATATATATATATATATATATATATATATATATATATATCCTCAAGTGGGTAAAGGCTGGAGGCCTACCAATTTCTACCGTTGTTGGAAAAGTCCTATTCTAGTCAATAGGCACACGGCGCTTGAAAGTGTGCAAGTCTAAGGAAGATGGAAAAACAGAGAAAGGGAGTGTGTTCCAGACTTTGCCAGTAGAGTATTTGTAAGATTGAGAATAGCGGTTAAGTCTGGGGTCTGAGAGTTGGACAGAGAAAGGATGAGGCTGTGTAGAAAGGCATGTCACACGAGGCTTCTCAATGGAGGAGGTATGAGACGAGAGTTCAGAAGAGAAGTGTCCATTGTAATAGCGATAGTATAAAGAGAGGGATTCAATAATTCGACGGGCAGAAAGAGATTGGAGAGTTATTAAGAGCGGAAGAGTTGATGAGATGAAAAGCCATAGACTCCACCTTCTCAAGGAGAGCTGTAGAGTGGAACCACCTCAGATGTGTGAAGCATACTCCATACAGGGATGAACAGCATCCCTACAGAAAGCAAGCAACTGTGGTGGCGCGAAGGAATTACGAAAGTGCCTCAGAACATCCAGTCTCCTAGCTTACAAAAGAGAAGTAATGTGATCTTTCCAAGAAAGATCACGAGAAAAAGATACACTTAGAATATTAAAAATAGTTGAAGGTTTGAATTTTGTGTTTTTGAAGAAGATATCATAGTTGTGTGGAAGATTATGTCTAGTGGAGAGATGGAGGAACCGAGTTTTTGAGGCATTGAAAACAACCATGTTTTCTCTGCCCCAATTTGAAATACGTGAAAGATCAGAGGTTAGTTGCTTTAAGGCAGACCTCCTCGAGTCTATTAACCGCTGTTGGGAAAGACGTCTTTCAAACTGAAAGGAGTAATGAAGGGTGGAGTCATCGGCATAGGAGTGGATAGGAGATAAAGTAACAGAAAGAAGGTCATTAATGAGAAGTTGAAAAAGTGTTGGGGGTAGGACAGAACTCTGAGGAACACCACTATTAATAGATTTAAAGGAAGAACAGTGGCTATCTACAACAGCTGCTATAGAACGACCGGAAACGAAATTAGAGAGAAGATCGCAGAGAGAAGGATAGATACCGAAAGAGGGAAGTTTAGAAATCAAAGCTTTGTGCCAGTATCGAAAGCTTTCCATGTGTCCAGCGTGACAGCAAAAAATTCACCGAAATGCCGAAGAGTAGAGTGTCAAGTGTCAGAGAGAAGGGAAAGAAGATCACCTGTAGAGTGTTTCTTACGAAAGTCATACTGGCGATCAGAGATAAGATTAGAAGAATTGAGATGTTTCAAAATTTTTCTGTTAAGGATAGATCCGAAAACTTTCTAAAGAACGGAGGTCAAAGAAATGGAACGATAGTAAGAGGGTTAATAGAGATCCCCCTTCTTCGGCACAGGCTGAATGAGCGCACGTTTCCAGCAAGAAGGGAAGACTGAAGTAGAAAGACAGAGACGAAATAGTTTACCAAGGCAGGGTGCAAGGTCGGAAGCAGCACAAGTTTTGAGAACCACAGGAAGAATACCATCAGGAACATGCGCCTTCTTAATATTTAGCTCAGAGAGCAGAAATGACGTCTATAGAAGAAATTCTAATTTTAGGCATAAATGAGTTTGAGGGGGTTGAAGGAGAAGGAGAAATAGCTCCGGAGTAGTCTTAAGGTTGAATTAGAGGCAAAAGTTTGGGTGCTAGACATCAAAAACCTTCGACAGGGTCTGGCACAAAGCGCTGATCCTCAAGGATCTGCCTTATTCCCAACTTTTTCTAATTTTCATTAATGACCTTCTTTCTATTACTTCGTCTCCTATACACTCCTATGCCGATGACTCCATCTTTCATTACTCCTTTCAATTTGAAAGACCAATTAACAGCAGTTAATTGATGCAAGAAGGGTGGCCTTGGAGCAACTGACTTCTTATCTTTCTCGTATTTCAAATTAGGGTGAAAAAACGTTTTTCAATGCCTCAAAAACTCAATTCCTCCATCTTTCTACTCGATACTGTCTTCCACAAAACTATGACATCTTCTTCGAAAATACTCGACTCAAACCTTCATCTGTCCTTCAATATTCTCAGTGTTTCTTTTACTCGGGATCTTTCTTGGAAGGATCACATTACTTCTCTTTCTAAACAAGCTTCTAAGAGGTTGGATGTTCTGAGGCGCCTTCGTTATTTTTTTACGCCACCCCTTGCTTGCTCTTTATACGGGTGTTGTTCGCCCCTGTATGGAGTACGCCTCACATATCTGTGGTGGTTCCACACAAACAGGTCTTCTTGAAAATGTATATTTAAAAAAAAAATAATAATAATTACAAAATTCAATTCCATTGTGTATGTTGTTAGTGAAACCGGAAAGAAAGTATTGGCAAACTCAAGGTCATGCTTTTAAACATAATAGAACTTACCAATACTCTATGCCAAACATGAACTTGTAAATAAATCAGAATAATTCACCAACAATTATAATTGCTTAATTTTTATTTTTGAGTATGGTAGAGTGGCAAATAAGTCACAGCCTTAATAATAATAATAATAATAATAATAATAATAATAATAATAATAATAATAATAATAATAATAATAATAATAATAATAATAATAATAATAATAATAATAATCACTCACTTGAATGAAGCATTACAAGAAGAAGGTAGAGGTTCTGGACCATTTCGCCATGACTCTACGTACAAATTTGTTTTCAGAACTGGCGCAACCAGATTGCTATATAAATCTAATAAATAAATATAAACCATTAATCAAGTTCATTTAAACGAAACATCAATAAAAACTATTTATTTCCTTACTTTAGTTCAAAAGGTATCTTCATCACACTAGTTTTAAATTTCGTTTATCAATTCAAATTCTGAATGACAGGATGTATATTTGAATAAGTTATTGTATCAGGAGTGCAACAAAATTACAAGCAATACCACGTACCAACAAGTTTAATAATAACTAACAAACACATACTCATGAACTTCATTAATTCTATATATATTTCGATCAGGATTTTTTAAAAAAGAAAAACAATGATAATAACTTCTCATTGACTACATATTCTAACTTTTAATATTATAAATTTTTTTTTTTTTCCTAGCTCCTAGAAATAAGGTGTTGAATATAAATAAAAAGCATGGCAGACATACAATTCAATATTATACACTGAAACCTTAAGCTATTATACCACCTGATAACTCCCATTACTCATGTGACCAATACTCTATGAACACCCATAATAATCTATCATACCTTCATTAAATTTTTTGTACTTGGCGAAAGAGGTGAAAGTTTTCCCGAAAACTGATGATAACTGAGTAACGCGATAAGAAAGGGGGTGATGATAGTTTCACTCCCTTAACTATTTCTTGAAAAATTGGGTACTTTGATGCCAGTTGTGAGGGAATATTCCAAGCGTAAACATGAGCATCATTCTGAATTAATTGTTCACCTAAAGAAAAATGATATTTTGATGATAAATTAATGGAAGGGATTAATAGAAGAAAATTTCTATAATGATGTTTATCTTGTTAAGCCTAATAAGGAGATTTTACATTAAAAAAAAAAAAAAAAGTTTTCTTTTTTTAGGATTTCTAAAAAATTAAATTATACATTAAAATATAATAAAAACATTAAAACTAAAACTTTAGGTAATTAAATAAGATTTTGTTTTATATAAGATATATGAATGACAGAAATAAAACTTATAAGTTAAAGTAAATATTAAAACTAAGATGGACCAGCATAACATACCAATATTTTCTGCTTGACTTTGAGATAAAGGTGGAATGCTGATACATAACATGGTTTGGCCATACCGCTGTCCGGTAGCAGGATACGAGTATTGCTCACTTGGTTGGGGAGGATATTTAGGTACGGAATGTATAATCCAAAATCCTCCTAATTCACTCATGACTAAAATACCTTTTGTGTGACCATGAGATAAGGAAACAGATCCGTTGGGGAATTCATCATTGTAAAAGAAATATGCAGAGTTCTGAGGGAAAAATTCAACCAAAATTAATGTTGGTACATGTTTACTTATATCAAATTTAAAGGAACTCTTGTACCACTGTGTAACAATAATAAAGAAACTGGATAAATATGTAGCGCTATTACGATATGAAATTTACTTCATGAAATTTACACAAATGTATGAATGAAAAGAAAAGTAAATATATGTTCTGGCGTACATTTGTTGCATTAATACTCACGCTTCTAAAACTATAATCCCTGTAAAGTCTTCTTAATGTTTTTCCAGGCATTGACTTTTCATCACCAATACTAAAGTTACTTAACACCCAATTTGTAGAAGAATCACTGTAACTTAGGACACTAGAAATCCCTCCACTTTGTAGTCTGAAAGATTTAAATTATGAACTATAGATTATTCCCAATTTAAGAATTTAATCATACGTGATTCATTATTTAATATTTAAACTTAAATTTAATCATGAAAGGGTTAATAAAGAAGAATAGGTATATTTTAAATATATCATCTTAATATTTCAAAACTTTATGTAACAAAAAATTAAAATGAAATCTTTTATGAATTAAACAAAATAGTTTGCTATTTATTCTCAAGGTCTTACAACTGAATAAGCAATGAGTGAAATATTTTTCTTGAGTATATAGAATATGATTCAACATAATAATAAGTAAAATCCTCAACAAAGTAAATAAATATTAAATTATTTATTAATGATATTAAAATAATGAAACTTATTATCTAGTGGCAACAATCAAAATCAATGTAGTAAGAAACCTTGTGGCAGAATCTGGTGTCAGGTAAATATAAGCAGTTCCTTCTCGCAAGCTTGCAACTGGAGATTTGTGGTTCTTTGGTAGTTTATACAAAGTGAAACTGGAGAAAAAAAATTAAAAATAATTAATAATAATAATAATAGAAACCCAGTTGATAAGTAAAAGTAGTAGTAGAGAGTAGACAAGTGAAGTGAAAAATGGGGGATATAAAAAAAAAATCATATATATAACCATTCCTTTAGGGTTGGTTGAAGAGACACACAGTTGCTACTATATAGTATGTGTTCTGCAAATTTGGTTCTTGTTTACATTGCTTACCAATGAATAATGTAGTAAATAAATATTCAAATCTTATATATTTAAATTTTAATTTAAATTAAAAAAAATTAAAATGTTAAATTAAAAGGTATAGACTAAATATTATAAGGTAAGCACAAATACAGACTGCATGCTATTGCAGCGATGATGCATGTTTCCAAAAACTGAGAAAATGTATCAATATTAAGGCAATGCAAGAGAACAAGACTAGGAACAGAGTGAAATTAAATGAAAAATGAATTGAACTATGGAATATACTCTCACAATCATTAGGACAAATAGCATTGTATAAAACCATTTCAGTGATCAAAGATGTTAAACCTCAACCAATTAACCCTTTGAAATCTCAGGTTAATACAAGAGTTTATAGATTTTTCCCATTAAAATTATGTTGCATTTTGAAAAATTAACTTAAACCAAAAGGTTTGAAAATATTTTTAAAAAATTAATTTTATAGTAAAATAAAAATTCTGTTTGAAAAATTTAATCAATGAGCAATTCATTTTTAAAATGTCTTTAGTCTGAAAGACTGTGGTGGTCGTATTGAAAAAAAAAAAAAGTTTTCATAATCCCGATTATAGGTTTTCGATATTTGTAAAATTTTCTATAATTACAGTAATAGTTAAATCCATTTGAAAATAATATAAGCCTCTTTATCATTAAAATTACAATAATTACTCTAAAAGATACATACAAATCTGTTGGTTCTCCTTCTTGGTCAATACAGCCATACCAATCTGCACTATTCTTTACATCATCTCTTCGAAGACAATTCCAAAAACAAAAAGATCCAAGAAAGAATACAAAAAATATTCCAATTGACCAACAGTTAGTCATTACAACTGGGTATGAGATACGGGTAAAATTCAAATTTCTTAAATATTTATTCGTTCATAATAAAGAGATGCTGTAAAAGAAAGAAAATTAAAAAATTTTGAAAGTACTCTGACCCTATTTTTGTTTTATAGAGAGGAGACTTGGATTACAACAACAAGAGAAGAAAGAATTTAAGCAGTAGAGATGAGGGTGCTACAGTTGATGGTGGGAAGGACCAGGAGGGAGAGGATAAGAAGCGAAAGAATTAGAGAAAGTAATGGGGTTGGACCAATTATTCAAAAGATAGATGCAGCAAGACTGAGATGATTGTGACATGTGTGGAGGATTTTGGAGTGGGGTGGTTAGAGGGGGGGTGAGAATGGATACCAAGAGGAAGAAGACTGAGAGGGAGACTCAGGAAGAGATGGATGAAGTCAATTGGGGATTCACTGAGGCAACATCAGCTGCCTACAGTTGAACAGTTGATGGAAGATGGAATTATTTATGACAGATCTAGATGGAGAAGAGTGCTGGCCCTCTGACAGGCTCCTAGAGTCTTACTTGGATTGTATATATATATATATATATATATATATATATATATATATATATATATATATATATATATATATATATATATATATATATATATATATATATATGGACTGACCAGGGCTGGAATTTTGCTGGGGCTCTGGCCAGGGTTGCCTAAAATTTGAAAGAGGTCAAAAGCCCTGAAATTTTAGGTTAAGAAAATTAGATTTAAATTTAATTGAGGTTCATTTAATTATAAGGAAGGAATAGAATAGCTAACATTCACTTAAATTAATGATTATATGCATTTTCTCCGAAAAAATTGCAGAAAATTAGATTTTTTATAATAAAAGTTAAAAAAAAGTACAAAAATTTTTGAATTTTTTTTTTTCCTGATTCACAATAATGATTCAACAGGTTTACCTATGTAAGACCCTAAGGTAAAGTTTGAAGAAATGTAAGATATAAAATTATCAATATAACCTGTATTTATACATATCATTGTTATTTTATTGCAATGTTTCAAACTTGTATCATTTAGCTACATTATTTCAAAATTATCATTTTGTTTATACTTTCAGTCAATATGATTAAAAGATTAGCTTCAACAGTATGGGAGTACTTTACAATGTTTCAGGATAAGCTAGAAATAGATAAATGTAACATCTGCAGTCAGAAAATTAGAAGAGGATCTCCAGGTGCCCCAAATAAATATTTTTCAACCAAATCTTTATAGGGGTCTAAAATCAAAACAAAGATGAACATTCACTAGCAGAAAAGGAGCGGTCAAAAGAAAAAAGGAAAATATTGAAAAAACAAGAAAAAATCTTAATATTCTTATAT
>SEYY01000677.1:106158-111868 GCA_009176605.1 Armadillidium nasatum
TATTTTTGGGCACCATTCACAGGTCATGGGTTACAAGGGGCAGAGCTCTGCATAAACAAATATTCATGTACTATGTATTTGCATCTTGTATTATATAATATGTATGAATAATAAGAAACATATTTTAAGAAAAGATTACTTTAACTTAAATATTATTGCAGTACAGTAATGAAAACATAAATACATGGCACATAATCATTTGTCTACAGAAAGGGCTTCATTCCCCCTCTCCCATACTACCCAACCCATTAGTGGTGGATAAAAAAGTTTATATATTTTATATATATATATATATATATATATATATATATATATATATATATATATATATATATATATATATATATATATATATATATAATTTTTAAATAAATAACATGTATAATTTACTATATTTTATAATATTTCATCATTGTAGTTTCATTAAGAAAACAAAAATTCTTTTTTAACCTTTTTTTCACTCCAAAGTAGCTATAAATTTTATAAAATTACCTCCAATGCTGATCAAGTAACCTAGTAGTGCAAAGTAGTATGATTTTTTGTTAAATAGTCTTAAATATTAGTATTTATTAATTTATTTTCTTCCATTTTTTATTTTTTGGTAAAGGTGGAGATTGTTTCTGAGTTTCGATTGTTAAAAAATATCGAAAATCGAAAATATCGGAGAATCCTATCATAAACAAGAGAGTTGTCAGAGGTACGAGGTACTATTACTAGACATAGACACAATTATTATTACTTACTTTTCTAGCAGAACCTAATTCGACTTATCATAACCTGAACTACCGAAATTGCTGTAAAAAGAGGCCTAACCTACACAAGAATTTGCCGTAAAAGAGACCTAACGTACACAAGAACGTTTGCACGACATAGTAGCCTAGGGCTAATTATTGGCAGGAAAATATCGATTAAAATGAAATATCAACATAAAAAAATATTGATATAAAAAAATATCAAAACTCAGAAACAATCTCCACCTAAGCCTTATTTTTTTAGTTTACAAAATTTTCTGTGGCTCAATTAAAATAAAAAAGAAATATTTCATATGAATTCATCTTCGTAGTTTTGATATACAGAAAAAATCTGTGACTGGGAAAGACATGGGACTACATATAAGAGGCTATAAATATTCCCATCACTGCATAAAATATCATTTGACATCATTTTAGGCTTCAAGCAACAATAGATATAATAAATTTGTAAAATACATATGTATAAAAAATGAAGGATACCATTTGAAAAGCTTTGATTCCTAATAAGAAACACAAACTTAATTTTCTTGGAACTTAATAATAACTATAAAGAAAATTTTTAAAATTTTTATTAAATTTGGTAAACTCAAAACCTGGGGATAGGCTACTAGAAAGTTAAAGTTGATAAATAATTTACATTAAGTGAAAAATGGATTAAAGAAAATATTTTTTAAAATATTTTAAATATAGGATCTATCTGTAATGGCCAAAATAGTTGACACAAAATCTTTAAAGAACACTCTTGTTAAATGAAAACGACAGTATTAGAACCTCAGAATAGTGAATCAGGATAAGTGTAAACAAAGCGCCATCATGTTTAAGTTTAGAAAATTCAAATGGTTTCCACACATAATAAATACATTATCTGTTATGTTTCCATGTACTAAATTAAATCTTGAATCAGTTTCTTTACAAACAGCCACTATTTTCAACACCAACTATTTTGATTTGTAATAAGCAAAGTTGTCATGATATTTCTTTTACAAATTATTTCGGTTTATGATATCATAAACGTAATAGCTATTCATAATTTCAATAGAATCACTTTAAAAACATAATAATGCCAAAATAAAAATAATAATAATAAATAAAACAATAAATAACACAAACCCGTGAATTGATCACATAACTAACAATATGCAATGTGTCAAACGGATATTTACTTAAAATCGACCGCTCAGTAAGGGCAATTATTATGAAGATCAGAATAAACTTTGGATTAGGCACGGTACTATTTATCAGGTTAAAACAAAAAATATTTAGTAAGAAACCACAAAGAAAATAAACTTAAAATGTAACTTTAATACTTATTAATACTTATTAATTCTAACAAAATTAATATAAAAGACCTAATTTATAAATTAAATGCATTTTGATGATATATATATATATAATATATATATATATATATATATATATATATATATATATATATATATATATATATATATATATATATATATATATATATATATATATATATATATATATATATATATATATATATATATATATATATATATATATATATATATATATATATATTATATATATATATATATATATATATATTATGGGGATGGATTCGCATCCGATCCGCACCAAAATTCCGCATACCGCATCCGATTTCACATCCGCATCCGCATCCGCATCCGACTTTAAATTTACCATCCGCAAATTCTCAACCTATTAAAGAGAAACCGATATATATAATATATATTATATATATATATATATATATATATATATATATATATATATATATATATATATATATATATATATATATATATATATATATATATATATATATATATATATATATATATATATATATATATATATATATATATATATATATATATATATATATATATATATATATATATATATATATATATATATATATAGTAAGGGGCCCACTTTCGACAGATGGATTTAAAAATTGGACCTGTCCTAATTTTCTGCATTTGCGATCCTGCATTCTCGGACCAGACCTTTCTTTTGGTTCACGGACCCGCGGACCCGGACCTGGACCCAAGATTCGAGTCAATTTGCCAGTCTGAACCGCAAGAAAATGGTTTAAAGAGAGTGAGGTAGCGATTTTGCAAACTCAGGCAACTTCCTGATACCATTTTTGGGATTTCGGATTTTCAATGGGTTGAAACCCCCAAAATGGTTCAGGAAGCGTGAGGGACGGAGTGATTTGCTTTAATCAAAAATTCTGGCTTAGTTTGCCAGATAATCTGGCATCGGAAGTGGGCTATATAATATATATATATATATATATATATATATATATATATATATATATATATATATATATATATATATATATATATATATATATATATATATATATATATATATATATATATATATATATATATATATATATATTATATATGCGAATTGTAGATCAAGAGTGAGGGTGAAGAGAGAACTATCGGATTGGTTTAGCATAGGAGTGGATTGTTTGTAATATCTCCATGTTATTTAATCTATTATGGTTTACTTAGAAAAATGGAGAGAGAAGGGAAGAGTATTACGTTGAGAAATATGGAGGGTGAATGTGAAGTGAATGTTTTACTTTTTGCAGATGATGCGGCATGTGTTGGTGGCAGAATCTGAGAAAAGATGAGAATACTTGTGAGAGAGTTTGAAGGGAAATGTGCAAACAAGAGATTGAAATTCAATCCAGCGAAAGAATAAAGTTATGAGGATTGGAGTGGGGATGAGGAAATGTGGAGGGAGGAATTGGTTTGTAGAAGTGTGAGAATGGAAACTTGAGGAGGTGAATGAATTCAAATATCTAGTAATGTTGGGTGGAAAGTAAGGGTGGGACGGAAAAAGGAATAAAGAACAGAGTGGTAGAAGGAATGAAAGTATTGGGGGCCTAAGAAAAGTATGGAAGAAAGGAAAAATTTCGAAAGAAATAAAGATAAGAATGTTTGAATGTATGTGTTCACCTTCTGTATTGTATGTGTGTGAAACATAGACGATAAGTGCTCGGTCGAGAAAAAGTTTCAATGTCTTTGAGATGAAAGATTTGAGAGCGATATATAAATTGAGAAGGATTGATAGGATTAGAAATGAAAGAATAAGGGAGATGTGTAAATGGAAGAAGGGTGTAATTGATAGAGAGGAGGAGGATGTGCTAAAATGGTTTGGACATATGTGAAGAATGAAAGAGAACAGAATGGTTGGCAAGGTACGTAGATCCGATGTAGATAGGGGAAGGGTAGGGGGAGGGGGAGGGGAAGGCCGAAGTGGAGATGGATGGATGGAGTGAGAGTGATTTTGATGGAAGGAATTTGAGTTTAGACGAGGGTAGAAGATTTGTGGAGACAGAGATGGAGGGAGTTGGTGAAAGCGTTGAAAGGTAAGAATAGTTATGTTTGTAAGGGAATTGTTGTGAAAGCGGGCACCACCTCACGAAAGTGGGAAAAGTGATAGTGATATATATATATAAAATATATATATATATATATATATATATATATATATATATATATATATATATATATATATATATATATATATATATATATATATATATATATATATATATATATATATATATATATATATCCGCATATATATAATTAACATCCGCATCCCCGCATCCGCACCCTCATCAAAATTAACATCCGCATCCGCATCCGCATCCGAAATTCGAAAATTCAAAATCCGCAAACGCATCGCATGAAATTCGAAAATCCGCATCCGCATCCGCATCCGCACTTTCAAAATTCAACATCCGCATCCGCATCCGCATCCGCACTTCTCCAAAATTCAACATCCGCATCCGCATCCGCATCCGCAAATTGGAAAATATGACATCCGATCCATCACTATATATATATATATATATATATATATATATATATATATATATATTATATATATATATTATTTACCATTATATTTCAATTATACCGAATAATATAATATTTAATATATATATATATATAATATATATATATATATATATATATATATATATATATATATATATATATATATATATATATATATATATATATATATATATATATATATATATATATATATATATATATATATATATATATATATATATATATATATATATATATATATATATATATATATATATATATATATATATAATAACAAGGTATTTTTATATTCGATCCCAGTAATTCTCTAGCGGCCTGTCGACGGGGTTAGCACTCGTCTCCATCTAGATATGTCGGAAATAATTCCATCTTCTATCAACTGTTCCACCGTTGGTAGCTGATGTAGCCTCAGTGAATCCCCAACTGACTCCATCCATCTTTTCCTGGGGTTCCTTCTCGGTCTTCTCTCTTTTGGCGTCCACTCTCATCTCCCTCTAGTCACTCTCTCCTCAGGCATCCTCCACACGTGTCCCAACCATCTCAATCTTGCTGCATCTATCTTATGAATAATTTATCCAACCCCTATACAGCATTTTCTCTAATTCTTTCGCTTCTTATCCTCTCCCTCCTGGTCCTTCCCACCATCAACCGTAGTACCCTCATATCTGTTGCTTGAATTATGCTTTCTTTTCTTCTTGCCGTTCTCCAAGTCTCACCCCCCACCCATATAAGAAAATTTGAGTCAGTGTACTTTCAAAAATTACTTTTTTTTACTCCTATATCGATTTTTTTGTCGGCCAAGATTGGGTACAACGCCCTCACCACTCTTTCGTATTTCTCCATCCTGTTGGCGATTTCCAGCGTATTTCCTTGTTCCCTTGTAAATACTAACCCCCAAATACTCACATCTCTCAACTACACTGGCACCCTCACCTCCTCACCATCCACCTTCAGCACAAGCTCTTCTCCCTCCTCCTCCTACTAGCACGTAACAATTGTCTTTTCCACATTTACTCTCAATCCCGCTGCTTTTAGCTCTTCAGCATAACTTCTTATCACCTCTCTTTACTTCTCTAT
>SEYY01000678.1:2995-54022 GCA_009176605.1 Armadillidium nasatum
ATATATATATATATATATATTATATATATATTATATATATAATATATATATATATTATATATATATATTATATATAATATATATATATATATATATATATATATATATATATATATATATATATATATATATATATATATATATATATATATATATATATATATATATATATATATATATATATATATATATATATATATATATATATATATATATATATATATATATATATATTATATATATATATATATTATATATATATATATATTATATATATATATATATATATATATATATAAGTCTTTTCTCAGGAAGTTTGAAATTAATAAAACATGCAGATTTAATCAGCATAGATTTTACTATAAAATGATAAGAAAAAGAATAAAATATTTCCCCCATATATATATATATATATATATATATATATATATATATATAATATATATATATATATATATATATATATATATATATATATATATATATATATATATATATATATTATATATATATATATATATATATATATATATATATATATATATATATATATATATATATATATATATATATAATATATATATATATATATATATATATATATATATATATATATATATATATATATATATATATATATATATATATATATATATAGTCTTTTTCTCAGGAACCGTTTGAAATTATGTAAAAGTGCATGCAGATTTGGAATCAGCATAGATTTTACTATAAAATTGATAAGAAAAAAAATAAAAATATTTCCCCCAAAAAGTTTTAGTCTTTCCAATGGGGAAGGATTCCCCCTTGAGATTTTTTGAGTGGTCATATCTCAGTAACCATTTGAAAATATGTAAAACTAATTGCACATTTGGAATCAGCAGAGAATGTGCTATAAGAATACGGAAAAACAATTATAGACTATAAAAAAAGATTTTTTTTGGTGGACATAAGTAATGCACCATTTTTAAGGTTATTCGACAGGTGTTAATTTAAAAGTCTTTTTCTCAGGAGCCGCTTGAGATTTTAAAAAACTGATTACAGATTTGAAATCGTCATAGATTCTACTATAAAACTAATAAAAAAAGATAAAAGTTTACTAATAAATTTACCCCCCAAAAAGGGACGAATATGCACTTGTAGGATCTCCATAAGGAAAAGGATTAGAAGTTAGAAAAAGGTCTTGTATAGTCAGTAAAGTTATGAGATAAATATATATATATATATATATATATATATATATATATATATATATATATATATATATTAATATATATATATATATATATATATATATATATATATATATATATATATATATATATATATATATATATATATATATATATATATATATATATATATAATATATATATATATATTTACGGGGGAGGGAAGTAGCGCTCCGAAGCGATGAGATTACCTGTTGGGTGTACGGATGTTAAAGGTACTCCTATCTCATCCCGGTGCCAATGGTTCGCTCCTTTCACCTTCTTCTACACGGAGTGGCTCTCCTTACATACATAAAACATTTCTAACACATCTTAAAATAATTAAAATAAAATCAAAAATGGCGTCAACTTCGGTAGCCTCGGAGAAGCCACGGGGGGCTTCCAAAATAGCCCCTCATCCACCCCCCCCATCACCACTTGGGAGTTTGTGGCCTCCGGTGATGGGTTGGTGCCAGGACTCGGCCGCCTGCTTGTCCTGATGCACGGTCTATTTTTTTCATTAATTTCTGCAACATTCGCGGTCTGCACTCTAATTTCCACTTTGTTGAACATCACCTCTCTTCTTCCTAGACCTCACCTCTTATTCTTGACCGAACTCAGATGTTTGAGCGTTCTGATAGCAAACCCTATTCTGTTTCCTACTGTCTCTATCCTCAATTTTCAGCCAAAGGCTTTGTTGCGCATACGTGCGCAAACGATGTTCGTTGATTCTGTGTCTCTAATTTGGAGTCTTCCGAATTTTCCACCTTATGGCTTAGGCTTTCTTGCCACTCTACGACTAAATTCATTTGTTCAGTTTATTTATCTCCTAATTCTACTGACTATGCTAAATTCTTCGACTATTTAAACTCCAAAATAGAGCACATTCTCTCTTCTTCTCCTTTCTCTGAAATCATCATATTAGGTGATTTCAATGTTCACCACCGCCAATGGCTTTCTTCTAGTTCTCATGATACAGCTGGTGAACGTGCCTTCCTATTTCGCTATCCAAAACGACCTTGAGCAGTTGGTGCAGCTCCCTACTCGTATCCCTGATCGTCTTGGAGATGAACCCAACGTTCTAGACCTTTTCCTAACTTCTAATCCTTCTCCTTATACTGTTAAACTCTTTCCTCCTCTGGTTCTTCCGATCATTCTTATCTCTGTATCCTCTCCTATCTCTTCAAGTCTTCCGCAGGAAAGACCCCTTCTACGGAAAGGAAACGCTTGTGGCATTTCGGTGCCGCAAGCTGGTCGGACTTGCGGTCGTACTTCTTTGATTTCCCGTGGAATGATTATTGCTTCCGTGGGAGGGTCCCTCGGAGTGTGCAGAACGCATTACCGAGGTGATTCTCTCTGGCATGGAGGCATACATTCCATATTCTTTCCCTTCTACTAAACCTAATAAACCTTGGTTTAACTCTGCTTGTTCTCGTGCTATCCGCCGCAGGGATGCTGCCTTCAGGGATTACCGTCGTCTTCAAACTCCTGAAACTCACGCTACTTATATTTCATCCCGGAATCGTGTAAAATCTATCCTTCGTAACACTAAAAACTCCTTTCTCCGTAAAAATGCAATAATCTTTCTGGTTCCTCTTCTTCACGTTCTTTCTGGCATTTTGCAAAAAATGTCAACTCTAACTTTGCTTCTTCCTCTTTCCCTCCTTTAATATCTTCCGACGGCACAACTGCTGTTTTACCTTCTTCTAAAGCTGAACTCTTTGCTCAAACTTTTGCCTCTAATTCAACCTTAGACGATTCCGGAGCTATTCCTCCTCCTTCAACCCCCTCTAACTCAATTATGCCTAAAATTAAATTTCTTCTAAAGATGTCATTTCTGCTCTCTCTGAGCTTAATACTAAGAAGGCGTACGGTCCTGATGGTATTCCTCCTGTGGTTCTCAAAACTTGTGCTTCCGAGCTTGCACCCTGCCTCGGTAAACTATTTCGCCTATGTCTTTCTACTTCAACCTTCCCTTCTTGCTGGAAACGTGCGCTCATTCAACCTGTGCCGAAGAAGGGGGACCCCTCTCAACCCTCCAACTACCGTCCTATTTCTTTGACCTCCGTTCTCTCTAAAGTTTTCGAATCTATCCTTAACAGGAAGATTTGGAAGCATCTCAATTCTTCGAATCTTATCTCTGACCGCCAGTATGGCTTTCGTAAGAAACGCTCTACGGGTGATCTTCTTTCCCTTCTCTCTGAATCTTGGTCCTCCGCTATTCGGCATTTCGGTGAATCTTTTGCTGTCGCGCTGGACATATCAAAAGCCTTCGATAGAGTCTGGCACAAAGCTTTGATTTCTAAACTTCCTTCTTTCGGTATCTATCCTTCTCTCTGTGATCTTCTCGCTAATTTCCTTTCCGGTCGTTCTATAGCAACTGTTGTAGACGGCCACCGTTCATCCTTTAAATCTATTAATAGTGGTGTTCCTCAGGGTTCTGTACTATCACCAACACTTTTTCTACTCTTCATTAATGACCTTCTCTCCATCACCTCATCTCCTATCCACTCCTATGCTGATGACTCCACCCTTCATTATTCCTTCCATTTTGAAAAACGTCCCACCCAACAGCAGTTGATAGACTCGAGAAGGGTAGCCTTGGAACAACTAACCTCTGATCTTTCCCGTATTTCAAATTGGGCAGTTTCATTCCTTCTTTAACTAAATCTTTTCTCCTCAAAATCCATAGTTCGAAAGCAATTGTCCTCTTGCCCTTATGGAGAAAGGCAACGCTTATCGCGAATGGAAAAACTCTCATTCTTCTATTACTCTTGCTAATTTCATTCAGTTCGGAATCGTTGCAGGAACGTTCTTCGACGGACTAAACGAACTTTCACAAAAAGGAAGTACGTTGACTCCATGATTCTCCTTCTAATAAAAATTTCTGCCTCTTACCAAAAATATCTCTAACAACTTCCATAAATCTGCCATTTCTCCCCTTTTTCGCTCTGATGGTTCTGTACCTAACACGTTGACTGCCGGAAAATGGGGCTGAGCCCGTTTTTGAAATTTTTTTTATTTTTTGACCGATTGAGCTGAAATTTTCAGTATATATAGCTTTTTTCCCGACGAAAATGGTCCATTTCTAACGTTTTTACGGGTGATTAACCGTTTAGAAGTTATATGGGGTCAAAAATTTAAAAAAATTAGAATAGCGGGGTCAAACCACTGGTCCACATGAGCTGAAATTTTAACTGAACAATCTTAGCCCCAATATATGGATGCTGTATAAAGAGATTTTTGATATCACGTCTAGAAAAAAAAAAAAAAAAAAAAAAAAAAAAAAAAAAAAAAAAAAAAACTTTCCGGAGAAAAAAATTATTTAAAAAAAAAATGCCTCGAACAATTTTTTTATTTTTAGATATTGTATAGAAGAGGGATAGGTCTATAACTTACGTTTAAACCATTATAAAATAATATTTGTTTGAAGAAAGATATAGTCTCTCAAACGTTTAAAATTTTTGAAAATTGGCACAAAAATGTACCTTTTTTGAAGAGCTATATCTCGGCAAAAACAAGTTAGATCGAATAATATATAGAAAAGATATTGTAGCCCCATCTTTTATCTATAAAACTACCAAAAATGAAAAATGTAGTTATTGTAGTTTTTTTTTTTTAAATATTTTTTTAAAAAAAGATGGAATTTTTTTTTTTTAACAATTTTTGACTTTCGATAGTTGGTCAGTATTGGGCAAATAACAATTTTCCTATACTTCTGACAGCAAAAGTGTATTAGAAAATTTTGTAGCTAATAGATTTAGGAACACACACTCTAAATTTCAGACCAAAAATTTTTTTTATGTGGCCTCACCGTAGATTTGAACATTCCTAAAATTTCCGAAATAACTTCTAAACTTTAACTCCCTCGCAAAAACGTTAGGAATCGGATAAAATTTTTTTTTGAAGAGGTGCGGGCCGCAAGCGCCCCGCATGGCAGTCAACGTGTTAATAATCCTTCTGAAAATTTAATCTCTTCAGCCTCTTTTTTTCATCTAATTCAACCATGCTCTATAATGGTATCCCTGCTCTTACTTCTTTTTCTCTCAGGTGTTCCATGTTTCTATCTGTGATTGCTAATGATCGGGTGAATGGTATCCTGAAATATATGTACGTCAAGAATGCTAGTGGCCAGGAAGACATTCCCCTTCGTGTTTTTAGGGAGTGTTCTTCCGTGTAAGCACCTGTCCTCGTTCAGCTCTACTTTCTATGCTTTTAATACTAATACTTTTCCTCACTGTTGGAAGCGCGCATATGTTCAATCGATTCCAAAAAAGGTAGCCGCTCTGACTCTTCCAACTTTCGAACTATAGCTCTCACCCGTGTTCTATATAAAATTTTTGAAATTCTCCTCAACTCTCATCTCCTGGATGATTTGGAGTCTCATTCTCTTCTCTCAGATCATCGGTAGGGTTTTCGACGCTAGAGGTCAACTGGTAACATACTTTTCTATTTCACTGATTTATAGTCTTAGGGACTTCGGTGAGTCTTGTAAGGTGGAGCTTGACATATCCAAGGCTTTAAACCGAGAATGAGTATTGCATGCTTCTCTTTAAGCTCCCTTCCTTTGGGTTTCCTCCTTCTCTTCGCTTACTCTTGTCTAGTTTCCTTTCATATCGTTCCATTTTGGCACTTGCAGATTGAGCGACCTCTTCCACTATTTCTGTCAATTGTGATGTTCCTCAATATTCTGTTTTATCCCAAACTTTATTCTTACTTTTCATTAACGATCTTCTCAACGGCAGTTCTTACTCTGTTCACTCTTATGCTGATGACTCAACTCTCCATTATTTTTGTCGTTTCACAGCTACTCCCTCTTTTGATTCTAGAGTTGCCTCTCGTTTTCAACTTTCCAATTCTATTCTTGCCAATCTGCATTGGATTTCCCGGTAGGGTAATGGCAATTTTGTAAAACTCAACTTTTTCACTTCTCCCTCTCTAAAACATCTCCTATCTTCTTCGATGACTCTCCCGTCTCACCTGTAAATAACATTAACATTCTTGTTCTTAACATAAGCAATAAACTATTTTAGAAACCACATATCACAATGGTTGCTAAAGCGGCCTATAAGAAGTTGGGGGTACTATTCAATTTGCGAGAAAATTTCTCTTCAGAGTAGTTACTTTAATTATATAAGGGTCTTATTCAACCATGTATGGTGTACTGCTCTCTCATTTGTGGGGACCCCAGTTTCTCCACTCTCTTGGATAGGGTTGAATCTAAGGCTGAAAGATTAATAAACTGTCCCTTACTTTCAAACTTTCTTGACCCTCTATCTCTTCGACGTGAAGTTGGTGCTTTATCTCTTTTTCTTAGGTACTACAATGGCAGGTGGTCGAGGGAATTGGCCTCTCGCATACTACCTCTATTCCGTTGCCCTCGATGCACAAGGGGTGCCCTGCTTTCGCAGCAATTTTGTGTGAATTCTGCAAACCCCAGGTTTGCCAGTTGTCGTGCCTTCTTCTTTCCAACCACCTCTGTTGTGTGAATCTCTCTACCATCCCCTATTTTTCCTTCTAGTATTTAATCTTTCCTCTCTTCAAGGCTTCCGTCTGCGCTCACCTAAAATTTATGCGTTAGGTTCGGGTTCTGGGTGGGTTTTATTCCTCTTTTATTCATTCTCCTTGAAAAGGGCTTTGTCCTTGAGTGGTTGGTGAACTATAATATATATATATATATATATATATATATATATATATATATATATATATATATATATATATATATATATATATATATATATATATATATATATATATATATATATATATATATATATATATATATATATATATATATATATATATATATATATATATATATATATATATATATATATATATATATATATATATATATATATATATATATTCAGAATTTCTCATTCTTACGGAAAATAAAAATAAAAAAAATTACCCATTGTGGAAAATACTGAGCTGGATCAAAGTATTGACAGTTGTGAATTTCTGAATTAAAATCTCCAAGATCAGCCTGAAGAGCAAGAGAAACTAATCCAAAAATTTCGTCTTCTTGCAAATCTTGATTGTAGTTAAGAACATTTTCTCGTAACTGGAGGTAGTATTGTAACCTTGAGACATGATCTCTATAATAATACATTGAGAAAATGTAGTGATATTTATGTATCAAAAAATTTATATTAACTTTCTCTAAAAATAAAATATAATAAAGGAAGGTAAATGTGGGAGGGAAAAGAAATAAAGAATAGAGTGGTAGAGGGAATGAAAATGTTTGGAGGTCCTAACAGAAGTATGGAAGAAAGGAAAAATTTAGAAAGAAATAAACATAAGAAGGAGTGGATGTATTTGTTTGTCTTCTGTAATGTATAAGGGAGAAACATGGATTATAAATGCTCGGGCGAGGAAAAGTTTGAATGTCTTTGAGATGAGAGGTTTGAGAGCGATGTGTAAATTGAGAAGGATTGATAGGATTAGAAATGAAAGAATAAGGGAGGTGCGTAGATGGAAGAGGGGTGTAGTTGATAGAGCTGAGGAAGGTGTGCTAAAAAGGTTTGGACATATGTGTAGAATGATTGAGGACAGAATGGTGGGTAAGGTATTTAGATCCGAGGTTAATGGGGGTAAGGGGAGGGGAAGGACAAAGTGGAGATGGATGAATGGAGTGAAAGAAATTTAAGGTGGAAGGAATTTGGGTTTAGAAGAGGGTAGTAGACTTTTGGAGGACAGAGTGAGATGGAGGGTGGTGGTGAAAAGGTATGAAAGGTAGGAATGGGTATTTTTGTGAGGAAATTGTGGCTGGCATATATATATATATATATATATATATATATATATATATATATATATATATATATATATATATATATATATATATATATATATATATATATATAAATATATAAACTGTATTTTTTAATATTAATAAAAAAAAAGAATTTTATTTCAATTTCTTTTTAGCTTATAGTAAATTCATTCAATGTTTATAGCATAATTTAAAATTATAATTGCATTATTTTTTAAAAGTTAAAATCATATTCCATTTTCAATTTGAACTTAATAATTGACACTCGGTCTTATTTTCCAGGGTGCATTTTGTTGTTAATTATACTCTAAGTAACACTCTGATTCAAAAATGATATAGTTGTTCTCTATTATCGTTTTAGATTTTTACACGAATTTTCCTATTATATGGAAACAGCTCTTTCACCTATATATCTAAAATCATAATAATCTACTTCAGATTATGTTATAATTTCTGAATTTTAATTTTCTTAGAAAACTGTAAATTAGAGATTGTTTAAATTTGACAGATACATTCTTTCATGTAAAGTGCCGTATAAAAATGTGAAAGATGCCTTAGTTTAGATAGAATATAGGCTGTCATTTGGAAAGTTTATAAGTAACAAAAATAAATATGCATTTGACCATTCATATAATATTGAAAAGCAGTCTTCCTCCTCTAGAATATTAGTAAAGAAGCGCAATAACCAGAATGATCACTCTGATATTCCCAGGCTATAAAAAGAGCCATTTGAAATATCGCAACTGTTTAGAAGTTCTGTTTTCAATAGAATTTTATTAATATTTTAAATATGACAGTTTGAAACTTTTATAATTTCAGTCATTCTAACAATTAATTGAAATTAGCTGCTACCTTCCCATTTTGGAAGCATAATGTAGCACAGTTAATATTAATTAACTGTGCTGCAGTTATTCAGTTATTGATTAACTGAATTACTTTTACACTCTACTGAGTTTAAAAATAATTCTTGTATTATGATTATGCTACTTTGAATTATTTTGGTCATATTTATTTCTTATAATTTATATTACTCTCCATATTTTTAACAAGACATCTCACAGGAGTGGAGTTTACAAAGACTACAATCTGCCTATACAGCAATCGTTCATGCAGAGCCCGTCAACTTGCATTCATCTACTGAAGCCTTCCATCACTCAATTTCTAGTTTTATCAAGAGACTTTTGAACACCGGTAGGAGAAAAGACCAGAGGTGGGCATTATACAATTTAAGTCAGCAATTCCGAAATTCCGCAATAGCGGAATAACAAAAAAAAATTGCGGAATTGCGATTGCGTTAATTTTCAAAAATTTCCTGAATTGTAGATGCGTAATCCCAAAAATTCATGGTCCGCTATTGCAATTTTCCCAAAACCAATGAAATTTCCTGAAAATTTAAGAATATTCTTGAAGTATGGAGAAACTTCTAGATTAGCCATAACTAGTATTAGTCATTTCTAGTATAGTGTAGATCAGGTTGCTGTAACTGGTTGATCATTTTAATCAATTATTTAGTTAATAATTCATAGTGTGTAATAATTAATTGATGCTACATGACAATTGTCACGTGTTTCGCGCCTTTTTTGTGTTTCCTGAGCATTGGGTAGTAGTATTCCATTAATGGAGATTTTTTGTAACCCAATTATTGGCGTTCTTAAGTATATTTACGTTATTTCCTTCACACCATTCGATTTGTTTTCCTAAATGTGTAACTTACATATTAATCTTTAATTGGTTAAAAATTAATTTAATTATTCAGGTTAGTTCCAAATGGCACGACATGAGTAGTAACTTGCAATTTTCTTCCCTTTTAAAACCTGAGAAGCTCTGTTTTCCACACGTCTTCAGTGTTTTCAACGGGAGGTTCTGTTCAATTCCCTTGGCCTCATTCAACATTACCTCCTTCTTACTTAAATTTACCTCCCTTATTATTTTATATGAGGCTTCTTAGAATTCCATTTGTTTACTGCAAGTTCTCTTTTAACGGGCCATTTGTCTTGATTTGCCGTTTGCGGTATTTCATATCAAGAGTGAGTGCCTTCCCGATAGGCATATATATATATATATATATATATATATATATATATATATATATATATATATATATATATATATATATATATATATATATATATATTTTTTTTTTTTTTTTTTTTTAAATAATAATAATAATAATAATAATAATAATAATAATAATAATATAATAATAATAATAATAATAATAATAATAATAATAATAATAATAATAATAATAATTTCAAAAATGGAAATGATTTATGACTGCAAGAATCCTTTATCTCTTGTTGTTACATTGCCTTCAATTTATCTGAATATTTAAATTTATCTAAAGTTTAAGGTAAAAACCTAATATGTTCTTAAATAAATTAATGAATTATTATAATTATTATGAAGCCTTTTTTCCTAGTGAAGATAAAATATTGGTAAAGTTTATGATTAATAAAGCAGAGTATCATGAAGATGAGAGTTAATCCTCCCATGTTTATGGGAAAAATATTTAGAATATCTCTTACCCAATTATTATAAATTAGCCTCAAACATATTACGATCTAATATAATGGAAAACAACATTAAAAATCACTGCAAACTTAAGTAATGGAAAAAGTATTTTTAGAAAAATTAAAATTGTGTTTCACTGAAAATGTCATTTAATGAACTTAACAATAAGCAAAATAAAGTGTCTTTCATGGGAGAAAGTTTATTAGGAGAACACGTACAAAGCAAAATGTGAGTGATTTAATTTATGCGAAAGCAAGCAAAAGACACTGTCCTCTCAATCACCAAATATTCTTTCCATGTCCTATATTGATGTTTTTATTATTATTATTTTTTTTTTTTTAAATTTCTGACACTTTTAAGATTTATTAAGTTATTTCTAATATTTGACTTAGTTAAAAAACCTCTCCATATTTGGATACCATATTTAGATATTTTAAAAACAAAAATTTTTTTTTTTGAATAACTAAAGGATGTAAATCATTTTTCAAGATTTTGACTATAAAATGAATTGGTGCTTTTTCGGCATGCTTATGGTTAAATTATATAATATAATAATTTTACATTGTAATATTTGACTCTTTTAAAAAAATAATTATAAAACACGCTTTATAATTTACTCTTTATATTGTTTGCATTTTCTTCAAATTATGAAACTAATACTAATTTATCTTTCAATGAGTTCATAAATATATTTAGCAATTGTGGTTTTAATTTACAATCAGTATGGATCCAAACTGAAGGAATTGAAATCAGAATTCTGTGAAAGCCCCAATAATCCTTTGAAGAAAAATAAATTACTATGTAATTTAGGGTTAAATAAGATAAAGATCTGTTAACTAACAGAAATGTAAAATTAAATTTTGTATATAATACATTACAATCCAAACTCTCCTATGTTAATAGTTGCTTGATCAGCTAGTATTGAAGAAAAGCTTATAGCTTGTAGAAATAGAGTAAAACTGTTTTTACATGGGTTACACATGGATGAGAGCATCATCTGTGAAGCTCCCCAGGGTAGTGACAGTTTGAGTTAGCGCAGGAAAATTATAAATATAAATTAGTCTAATAAAACTTAATTGTGGTAAGCTTTTAGTTTCAAAGTATATTAGGAATTACACTAGCGATTATAACCTATTTGTCTTTACAGATCCCAGTAAGGATTTCTATGAATGTGTAATTTGTTTTAAAAAAAATTTCAGCGCGCAATTCATAAATATAATTGGGAAAAATAAAGAAGTTCAAACTAAAAAGGGTAGAACCATCAATTTGTTGAAGTAATTTTTTGAGGCCTATGGAGTAGAGTGTATGATTAATTTAAAAACATCTTACTAAGGCCTTTTTCCAGGGTTGGGGAGTTTTTATTTTTTTTTTTGGTATTTTAATATTTGAAAAATTTAAAAAATCATTTTTTTTATTTATTTGATTTTTTTACCTGTCTTTTTTTATATTTGTAAGCTTATTTGCCTGTAATATTTAATAAGTAAATAAAGTAAATAAATAAATATAATTAGTTAATTAGCTTCATTAAGTTATTTAAATTATTATTTTTTTGAAAAGTACAAGCCATTTTAAATTTATTATATATATATATATATATATATATATATATATATATATATATATATATATATATATATATATATATATATATATATATATATATATATATATATATATATATATATGACGAAAATGCGAATGATAGAGCCAATTTACTGTATTTAAATTTTAAACTATATATTATTATTACTTTTTAAAATATTATTATTTTAAAAAATGGTTATTTGCTGTTATTTAATATATATATATATATATATATATATATATATATATATATATATATATATATATATATATATATATATATATATATATATATATATATATATATATATATATATATATATATATATATATATATATATATATATATATATATATATATATATATATATATATATATATATATATATATATATATATATATATATATATATATATATATATATATATATATATATATATATATATATATATATATATATATATATATATATATATATATATATATATATATATATATATATATTATGCTATAGTGTTGAAACACTCCGCCATTAAATTTTGAAGAAAAATAAAAAATTAATTTCTTTAATTACAAAATAAGTAAATAGAGACAGTAGAGCTTTGAACTGAATATGAAATGTAAGTTAATTGGTCTGATTAAATCAATTATTTGAAAAAAAATTTCGTCTTTGGAAAAAATATAAATTTTGTTGTAGATTGCTGAATGCTGTCACATTTCAACCCTAAAGATTTTATCACTTTGGTTCCATTTTTTTTTATTCATGTCTACGGTACTACAAAAATTTCTGAAACAAGTTAACTGTAATAAACGTTTTTGAATAAGTTTATATTTTGAAAAATTAATACGTTGGGATCTTTTACAAAACAATGAAGAACTATCTTCATTATGACAACTCATATCCATTTTGTAAAGAAAAAAGTTCTTGAATTTTACTCTAGATATTAATTTATAATAAAATATTGTGGCTCTGCATACAGTATTTTCTCAATTAAAGGAGATCTAATTAGTGCAATAACTGGATCTCACTGATTAAAAGAAATGATATTTAACCTGAAAGTTAAAAGGCACTTCAATAGCAAATGTACCTTCACATTTGGTAAAATTTGGACATTTAAGAAATAATTATATATTTTTGGGTTGAACTTTATGAGAAACACAATGGATAACCATTTCTGCATGATTTATTGGAATTTTACTATGGAGAAATATAACTTTATGAGTCTCACGCAGTTTTTTTTTTACATAGAGGTTGGACCAAAAGTAACCATTCATAAGAGAAATACAAAGTGCTTTATGAAAAAACTTTTTATTCGTGTAATATATTCTATACGTTTGCCATTGTTTACAAAACAGACCTATCACTGTTGATGAACACACATTAGTACAGTTAAAGTCTTGCAGGTTATGAATTTTCAATACTCTTCTCAAGATCGTTTGTCTCATATCTTTTCTTGCAACATGTGAAGATACTTTCTGCATTAAGATTATCTGTCATAATAAACGGTTCAATAATTCTTCTATCTCATATCCCAGTTAACGCTATCAATTTATAAACACCTTGTATTTTTGTCCGACTTATTCAGTGATGGTTAGCATTACTCCAATGTAGTACGTTTTGTCGATTAACCTCTCCATTGATGAAAAATTTATTTTTTATGATAACAAGATCTTGATGAAATATTTGCACCCTTCTTTAATTTGCTGATTGCCAATTCACAGAATTCCATCAGTCTTTCCGGGTAGTCTTAACAGATGCTGCCCTATTTTTAACAATTTGTAAAGATGTTATTTGTTTACTTTCGAAATGCGCTCGACACTCAATCTACTAACACCACTTTTAACTAAACAACCGTAGTGTATTTTTAAAAACTGTTAAATTCGTGAATATATTATCCGTTGTACCTCCATCAGCGGCTGTACTCTTTCGACCACTTCTCTGTTGATTTCCAACACATTCAATCTTTTAAACTTTTTAACATATCTTTTCCACAGCGTTGTATACGATGTTCGTCCCATGTTTTAAGCTTAATTCCGTTGCAATCTTGTGACTGCCACCTGACCCGGACATCAGTATGATTCGAATTCGTTGTTCTTTCATTAAACGCAAATTTTAAAGTTGTCTGAAAAATAAAAATAAATATTTTGTTATTAACCGTATGGCCCACCCTATATTATTTATTAATCTTATTTATTAATGTGTACTTTAACTCGACCTTAATTTTGCAAGCTAGTTTTAAAAATTTATGAAGTTTGTGAAAAAAGGCAAATTTTTTTGAAAAACAGCAGGATTGGTATATAAAAAAAAAAAAAAATTATATAAATAAGTTGATTTTTTTAAAAAATATCATGATATTTTTATTTTATGGATTTTTTTTAAATACCTCTCTTTTCATTTTTTTAAGTTCAAGATATCATGAAATATTAAAGAAAGAAAATAAATTAAAATTAAAATAAATTTAAGCATTTTATTGGGCTGGAAAAAATTAATCAACGTCCAACAATATTTTGTTCTAAATTATTGAAACCTGCAACACTGTTTTACTTTTGAATTCTGACTCTAGATATTTACTGTATAAGGCGGGTAAGTTATATGAAATTTATTAATTTTAAAATGTCAATAAAAATCCTTTTATAAAATTTAATTTTATTTATTTATTTATTTATTTGTTTATTAATTTACTTATTCATTTATATATTTTTTTGCAAGATGTACGAGAAAGACGGTGACGGTACAACCCTTACTAATCTTAAGTTTCGCTTAATGTATCAGTTTCTGTCACATAATTTATTATGAACCTGATACTTCAATCTTAAAAACACCAATTCAGATTAGTTAGTTCCTATATTTCCCAAGGCATTTTGAAGGAAAAAAATAATAGTAAAGCTGATATTAGCACACTGAACTTAGTCTATTTGTATTCATCCACCTTTTATTTAATATTTAGGTGCAAAGACTCTAATTTTTGCTCGAAAATGACGCCACCATGTAAGATTAATTTAGTATCCAGAAGATTTCCTTGAAAAGACTAAATTCATGGAGAAAATTTGCTGTTATTTGCATGTCAAAGTTTATATGAGATTTTCTAAATATTTTTATAATTCATTTTAATACATGTGTTAAAATATACAAATAATTTCAAACTTTTTTGTAAATTTATTTCTTGAATTACGTCTGTTAGAAAATACAATACCTTTATTAATGTCAATATTTTGTTTAATCTTCTAGAAATAGGTTTTATTGTTATTTTGGCTGCTAACAATTCTCTTACAACAAAATAAAAATGATCTTGAATTATTTGTATAATTTAATTTCGAAATCTCCATGTTATGTTGAATATAAATCATCTGACTAGATGGTTTAGAAATTTAAGGAAACTGTGCAAATTGAAAAATGCTCTAAAAAATGTCTACAAAAAAAAGTATTAATGAAAATGGCTTGCATCTAAGTTTAAGGATGATTTTGGAAGAATATAAAATAGCTAAACACTACTTGTTATACAACTAGCCTATTTTATTTTATTATGGCTAAATTGATTAAACATATTATATATATATATATATATATATATATATATATATATATATATATATATATATATATATATATATATATATATATATATATATATATATATATATAAATATATATATTAGGGATGGAGTGAAGTATCGGTATCGGCAAGTATCGGCATATTTTCCGATATCGGTATCGGTATCGGTATCGGCCTTTTCAGTATCGGTATCGGTATCGGCAAAAAATTTGTATAGGAGTAAGGTATCGGTAGTAGTATTGGCAAGTATCGGCATATTTTCAGGTATCGGGTATCGGGTATCGGCTTCGGGGAATTTTCAGATATCGGTATCGGTAACGGTATCGGTAAAAATTTTGGTATCACTCCATCCCTATATATATATATATATATATATATATATATATATATATATATATATATATATATATATATATATATATATATATATATATATATATATATATATATATATATATATATATATATATATATATATATATATATATATATATATATATATATATATATATATATATATATATATATATATATATATATATATATATATATATATATATATATATATATATATATATAGTCCTTTTAAATATGTTCAATTGAAATTACCAAATTTTCAGTGAAACGTTAAAAGTTTTCTGTAATTTTGCAACGCTAACTTGTTTATTATTTTTTTTTAAACTAAGTTTTGGCTTTTTAAAACAATATATTTGAATAAAAATATTTTCATAAAAATAGTAATTGTAAAAGATTTAAAAATTAAGATCTATCAGAATATATAGATACTTTGTTAAAAATAAATAGGAAACTTACAAATTTAAGTTGAAATGTGTTGTTTTTCTTAATTGACTTTTCGTAAAACTTCCCGTGTTTTTTATAATTTTTGTTTTTCTTTTATTTTAAATTTAAAATAATGACTAAAAAATGTTATGAAACTAAAATTTGTATAAAATTTTATATTCTTTTATAATGTTTTATTAAATAAAAAAGTATTTGCAAAACTTCCGATTTTAATGTATTTTTATATGTAATTCTGAATTTTATGCAAAATAATGTTCTTGGATGAAATATACTCATTTTTTATAACTTAAGAAAAATGTTCCATTTAACAAGCAGCTTATGACAAACTAAAGAAACTCCTTCTCCTTAATCCTACCTTAATTAACCTTTCTAGATTATACTAAACCATTTATTTTGAGCGTCGATGCTTCCAGTTATGGTGTCGGAGGTGTGTTAGCTGAACTTGATGCTAATTTTTTAGAAAAGCCCCATGTTTTTATCTCCAGACTGCTAAATAAAGAAGAAAGAAATTACAGCACCTCAAAACGTGAGTCCTTGGCTGCAATACACGCCCTATCCAAATTCAAAACAATAATCCTGGGCTACAAAATTTTCATAATCACTGATCATAGTGCACTCGTACACCTATTTCGTCATCGCCAGCTTTATAATAGATATCCAATCTTTCAATCCCGAATTTGTTTACAAAAAGAGAAAGTTAAATATAATCTCAGATTATCTTTCTTGTCCCTTGCTCCGAATGTTTCTCAAACAAACTAAATTTTAAGTATTTCCGCTCTAAGCACTAAGTTGTTTGACCTTCATAAACAAACCTTGTATAAAGAACAAAGAAACTGTACTCCTTTATCTCCTTTAATCAAATGGTATGAGAATCTATCTAACGAACGTTTAGATGCACCTCATGTCATTATTAATGGAATTCTCTATTAAGTCACCGCTGATAATAGATATCTCTTGCAAGTCACTGATTCTTTTTTGCACACAGTCTTGTTCTTAAACCATAATGTTCTTGGCAGTAGACATCCCGGTAGTCTAAGAACCGAGAAACGTATCCATGAACTGTATACTTTTCTTAAAATGTTCCAACTTTGTAAATCATTTTGCAATGAATGTTTTTTGTTTAGAAATTAAAGGAAACAAACCTCATCCAATAGGTATTAGTACCTATCCTCTTCCATTTCAATCTTTTTTCCGAGTTCATTTAGACACCATTGGCCCTTTGCCGAAATGTAAAAATACTAATAATCTTTATATCTTAGTTTTCAAAGATTCTTTGACTAGATATACAGAACTTTGCCCTGTACCCTCAAGAGATGGAAAACAGGTAGCAAAGGCTCTCCTAGAGAGAATAAAAACCAACCACTCTACTTCTCACCTATTAATTACAGACTCTGCAGCCGAATTTAAATCTTAGTTTTTCCTAGAGGTATGTAAACTTTGGGGTATCAAAAAAGGCAAATTTTGAAATTCATTATCCAAGCTCAAATTCTTTTGTGGAACGCGAGAATCACAATATTGAAAATTATCTCCGAAATTATGTCATTTCTAGTAATAATGACTTTGATAAATACTTGTCTTTTTGTCAAATGGCTTTAAATTCATCCTATAACGCTTTCATAGGTAATACACCTCATTTCCTTTTACATTCTTATGCAAAACGTTTACCTTATTCTTTACCTTATTATGTATCTCCAAAAACCTAGCAGAGACTATCCCTACTACTATAATGCTAAAATGTTTGAACGTTCTTCAGCTATTCGCAAACTTAGTCGTGATAAACTTCAGTCTGAAACTACCAAAATTGCCCTAGTTAGAAAAGCCAGTATAGGTGACCGAGTTTATATCCTAGCCATTAAACCTCCCCATCAATCACCGAAATTAGCGAGAAGATGGATTGGTCCCTATCTTGTTATCAATACCCTCAAATTTGGTAAATATATCCTACCGTGCTTGGAAACGGGTAAACAATTTGTTTGTTACATCGACAATTTCAAAATTGTACTCCAGTTAACACTTTAAAGTCTGGCCTCAAATATCCTACGATTACTTTCCAAACTTTTCCTGTTATGAAAAAAGGTCAGTTTTCATTCTGATTCCTTTTCTTCCACACCTCAGAATTTTCTGCTCCTGTAACTATTTCTGTTCCAGTTTGTGATATACGTTTTCTCCTAGTTCATTTACGCAGAGAGTTATTTTGGCTTCAACGGGGGACTCTCCTTTGCGGCTAATTTCGCCGCGATTTTCTGCTCTTTCACAATAACTTTCTTCAAGTACCCCTCCGGAAAGTTCAGCAATTTCCCATACTGGTCATCGAACTGTTCCAAGAACTGTAAATTTTCCAATTCCAAATATTCCAATTTCGCAAACAACTTAATCTCATAGATATTTCCCTAGAATAGAAGACACTTCTACTCCCAAACCTCAAACTCCTAAACTTTTACCTCGAAGGAATATTTCTATTCCTCCATTCTCATATTCTTCTTTTTCTTCCTATTCTTCTTATTCTACCTATTCTCCTTTTAATTCTCCTTCTCCTCCGAGAAGTGAGTTATATATTCCACAACATTCTCCATAAACAGAAAAGTGGAATATCTCCGTTTGATAAAACCACTTCAGTGGAATCTGAAATACTACTCCTTCACCTCCTTTTGAAAAATCTACTTCATATTCAACACTTTCACCCCCTTTAAAAGATGATCGTAGTCAAGATCCATCTTATAAACCGTATCAATTGCATAAAGGTCGTAGAGACGTTACTCCTATGCAAACGCGAAGTAGATCTAGGCTGCAACAACAAAAACAACAAAATAAATCCCGATTTACCAAAATCAAATACAGTAGATCCCTCTACTATATTTTTTCAACCATCATCTCATCTTCCTCCAAAATTGAGAGAAAGAATTACTCCTTCTCAAATATTAAATTATCTTAGCATTCCTCCAAATCTACCTCCTAAATTAAATTATCCTAGTAATTAAGAATATGAACTTTGTCTAGAGGGTATGGTTATACCCCCTAGACAAAGTTCATATGTCCCAACGTTTTCAAATGACGTATATCCTTCTTTACTCCCAAAATTAAATATGCAAAATAAATCTGATAAAATAGATATGCCTAATACCCAGGTATCAAGTCCTTCCTCTTCTCATACTGGTGCAATACCAAAGGTGAGAAAATTCCCAAAATAAATTGTATATTTTATGTATTCCGAAATATTTTAACCATATCCAATAATAAAATTTTATATCAAAACAAAATAAATCAATAATAAAACAAATAACAAAAACATAATATTATCCCCTTTTTAGACTTTTCCTTTTACTATATTCATTTCTGTTTTTCTTTTCTGTCTACTACTATTCAAAATTCAAAATAAATTAAAAATCTAAAAACTTAAAAAAAAAATTTTTTTAATTTTTTTTGACGTTATATGTTAGAAATAAGGTAAAATAAAATTCAATGTTATATTTTATGTCAAATCTGCTTTTGATGTTTTAAAATAAATTTACTCAAAATTTTTATGTAGTTTGTTAAAGATAAATACAATGACTTCTTTGTTCTATATCTTGCCTAGCATGTTTATGTATTCATTCATGTCATTAAATCTTGTGTTTGTCAATTATCAACAATGCTCGTCTTTTATCATCATTGCCCCAGGCTTAGTGATGAACTTTGTTCATACTGCTTTTTTCATTTCTGGTTACCTTGATCTCAGTGCTTATTTACATCTTCGATAAAATTTCTTATTCTTATTCTGATGCCAACTCAAAACTTCCTTCATTCCATTCGTTCGAATGAAATTCACTTCATTTGAAAATTCTTCTACTAATTCCTTTTCTTCTCAAAATCTATCCATTCTAAGCACTTCTAATATCACTCCTTTATATATCATTCTTCCTTGTTTCATTCTACTGCTATTGATAACAAAATACAAAATACCCAGTGATAATCATTGGACATACAGCAGTGATTTCTACCTATATCACATAGATATCCCTTCTAATATCACTTCTTTATATCATTCTTCCTTGTTTCATTCTATTGCTGTTGATAACAAAATAAAAAATACCCAGTGATAATCATTGGACATACAACAGTAATTTATATCTATATCACATAGATATCCTAGAACAATAGCTCACACATCTTTCTAATACTCTGAGAGATCTCTTAAAGGATCCTTGGATTTATTTGGCCCAGCACTCCTAAACTCGTCGAAGACTTCTCGATGCTGGAGGTTAATTTTTGAAAGTATTATTCGGAACTGCTATGGATAATGATGTAAAGCGACGCAGCATCAAATTGAAGTTCTTTCTGAACATTCAAATAATGTGAATTCTTTGTTCATTAATTTCAGAAATCAGCTTAAGAATAATGCAAAGTCTTCGGACAAAATTTCTAAATCTGTTTCAGGACAACAAAATTCTACTCAGCATTTACAATTAGCTTTTTCATTCTTAAATTGCATCACCCTATTAAATTCGTACTTTGTTTCTGTTAATAGCTATGTTATTAATATTAACCCTATAAAATCTATATTATTATAAGCATACCAGTCTTCACATAGGAAGATTACTTCTTATAATTTATACACTTTCGAATCTTAACAACCTTTCATATTGGAAAATAGGAAAGTTACACAGCTATCTTCTCTTCTTCCCTTCTTAATTGAAAATTTCTATAATTTCTTTCCACATCTTGGACTATCCCAGACGTTTCTTCTTATCAGATAGTTACTATCATACTCTTCATTAAAAATGACGTGCATGATGTATATCATCTTATCCCTTTTCCCACTCCTTCTTATAATCCTAATTCTACTTTATCTGCTCGTATTATTCTAAGACCAGCTAACAACATATTCTTTGTTAATAAATCTTTGATGAAATACTCTTATCTTACTACTATTCAATTCTCTTATTGTTTGTACGTACATAATTTTAATTGTTTGTCCTATGTTGCAATCCATTAATTCATTTTCTTCACCGTCTTGTGAATTGTTTCTATATGCTAACAACTAAGAGATAGATAGATATAGAGAGAGAGTGAGCAAAAAGAGGGTAAAAAAGAGCAGGTTGCAAGGACCGCCTTCGCTCACATTCAGTAGCAAATTATGATAAATTTTAGTTTTCTATCAAACTCTGTAGAATAAAGATTGGGAAATTTTGTTTTAATACACTCCATAAATTGTTATTAATTTCATATTGTTCATGTTCATTTCTTTTCAGTTATAAAATAAACTTTTATTTCTCAGACTTTATGTAAATTATGTAAAGTGTTCTTCAAAATCCAAATTGAATTTATTGCTCTACTTTTATTCAGGTAAATGGTATGTAGTCCCATTTTATTCTATATATATATATATATATATATATATATATATATATATATATATATATATATATATATATATATATATATATATATATATACTCGTATATTGTTAAATACACGTATGCACGTACCTGGTAATATAATATAAAGACACGTAACAATTCACAATATATAATTTAATATATCCCATACATCGTCTTCGCTGAAATCAAACACATTTAAGTTAAATCTTTAATGATCTTTACGACATAAAGAAGAATGGAAGAGTGAGTCTAATTTTCTAAATCGTTCCCCGACAATGGATAGTTGTATCATTTAAAACCAACTAAACTATATATGTAAAAGGGATTTTTATTATTACATATTATATACATAACATTTTCTTTCCCACTAAAAAATAATATAGGACATACATAAAATCATTTATAAGTAAGACGATCTGGAGGAACACCTTTTGTCGTTCGTGGTGGCAAAATCCTTCTTGCAGTGACGGGAGATCCTACTGGAACAATCGGATGTATCCTGTTGCATTTCTTTACCAAGAGAAGGTTGTACTAGGAGCAGGTTCTATGTTAGTGATAGGTTGCGACAGAAGCTGATCAACTTGTCGTTTTAACATTTTGTCATCCTTTTGTTGCAATCTCGTAATGAAGGTTTCCCATTTTTTTGACACTATACCTGGTTTCCACAACCGGAGATTGGTAGTTTCTGAAAAATACCTCAGAACCAGTATCAAAAGATCTATTAACCTTGGTGGCTTCCAGATGCTTCATCTGCTTTGTGTAAATCTAAGAATGTAAATTAGGAGTTAAGTTACTAAATTTATTTCTCAAAACTCTATTCATTAAAAGAACATTTCTATCTACGGACTTCTCCAAGTCCTTTTCATCAGAAGGTAAGCGTGACAATGCATCGGCATTAGAAACGTCCTTTGAAGATCTGTACTTCAAAGTATAAGAGTAGGCACTTAAAAGAATCGCCCATCTTTGCAAGCCGTAATGCTGCTAACTTTGGCAAGCCAATCTTTATCACCCAATAATGCTAATAATGGCTTATGATCACTTACCAATGTAAAATGTCTGCCGTATAAATACATGTGAAACTTCCAAACTCTAAATATAAAAGCTAAAGTTTCTTTATCTCTTTGGAGAATATTTTACTTCTGTTTTCGATAAAGTACGGGAAGCATAAGCTATTGGCTTCTCTGAACCATCTGGAAAGATATGAGAAAGTATGGCACCAACTCCGATGGGAGAAGCATCACAAACCAATTTAAGAGGCAAGTTCTGTCTGTAATGAGTTAAGAAAGCGAGGAGAAGTTAATTCACATTTAATGTTTAAAAAAGCTTGTTGGACAAGCGTTCGTCCAATTCCATTGTACATCTTTACCTAAAAGAATATAAAGAGGTTTGGCAAAAGTTGCCAGATTTGGTACAAATTTAGCATAAAAAGTAACCAGACCTAAAAAACTTTGTAACTGTTTAACATCTGTGGGAGCTTCAATATTCATAATAGCTTTTATTTTTTCATCTGTTTTATGAATACCTTTAGAATCAATTCTAAATCCTAAATATTCTATGCTATTCACACCAAATTTACATTTCTCCCTCTTTACTTTTAAACCATATTCTGTTAAACGTTCCAGTACTTTTTCCAATCTTTCATTGTGCTGGGTTACATCTTTTCCTTGCAACTAAAATATCATCAATAAAGCAAAAAGTGCCAGTTAAACCATTAAACACTTTATCCATTGTCTGTTGCCACAGTGCTGAACTGCTGGCAATCCCATATGGCAATCTCTTAGGTCTAAATAACCCCATGTGTGTATTCAAGGTACAAATATTCTGTGAACTTTCATCCAAGGGCAACTGTTGAAATGCCTGTTTTAAATCTAATTTAGAAAAAACTATATATATATATATATATATATATATATATATATATATATATATATATATATATATATATATATATATATATATATATATATATATATATATATATATATATATATATATATATATATATATATATATATATATATATATATATATATATATATATATATATATATATATATATATATATATATACATACATTCACTCAAAATCATATACATACTCTCAAGGAGTATAAATGAGTTTACGGGGGAGGAAAGTAGCACTCCCGAGGTGATGAGATTACCCCCCATTGGGTATACAGGATGCTAAGGGTACTTCCTATCTCATCTCGGTGCCCAATGGTTCTCTCCCTTTCGCGCTCACCGTCTTCTACACGGAGTAGGGTCTCCTTTAAACTCATAAAACATTAATATTAACACACCCCTTTTTTAAAAGAAAAAATCAATAAAGGCGTCAACTTCGATAGCCTCGGAGAATCAGCGGGGGTGGCTTCTAAAAATAGCCCCTCATCCACCCTCTTCCCTATTACTACTTGGGAGTTGGTGGCCTCCGGTGATGGGTTTGATGCCACCAAGACACAGATGATGGCTTTTCCTGATGCACGGTCTATTTTTTTCATTAATTTCTACAACATTCGCAGTCTGCACTCAAATTTCCACTTTGTTGAACATCACCTCTCTTCTTCTAGACCTCACCTCTTATTCTTGACCGAAACTCGGATGTTTGAGCGTTCTGATAGAAAACCCTATTCTGTTTCCTCCTACTTTCTCTATTCTCAATTTTCAGCCAAAGGCGTTTGTTGTGCATACGAGCGCAACGGTGTCGTTTGTTCTCGTGTCTCTGATTTGGAGTCTTCCGAATTTTCTACCTTAAGGCTTAGGCTCTCTTGCCATTCTACGACAAAATTCATTTTTTCAGTTTATTTATCTCCTAATTCTACTGACTATCCTAAATTCTTCGACAATTTAAAATTCCAAAATAGAGCACATCCTCACTTCTTCTCCTTTCTCTGAAAATATCATATTATGTGATTTCAATGTTCACCACCGCCAATGACTTTCTTCTAGTTCTCATGATACAGCTGGTGAACGTGCCTTCCATTTCGCTATCTAAAACGACCTTGAGCAGTTAGTGCAGCTCCCTACTCGTATCCCTGATCGTCTTGGTGATAACTCCAACATACTTGATCTTTTCCTTATTTCTAATCCTTCTCCTTATACTGTTAAACTCTTTCATCCTCTGGGTTCCTCCGATCACCTTCTTATCTCTGTATCCTCTTCTATCTCTTCAAGTCTTCCGCAGGAAAGACCCCTTCTATTGAAAGAAAACGTTTGTGGCACTTTGGTGCCGCAAACTGGTCGGACTTGCGGTCGTACTTCTTTGATTTCCAGTGGAATGATTATTGCTTCCGTGGGAGGGGTCCCTCGGAGTGTGCAGAACGCATTACCGAGGTGATTCTCTCTGACATGGAGGCGTACATTCCATTTTCTTTCCCTTCCACTAATCCCAGCAAACCTTGGCTTAACTCTGCTTTTTCTCGTGCTATCCGCCGCAGGGATGTTGCCTTCGGGGATTACCATCGTCTTAAAATTCCAGAAATTCACGCTACTTATATTTCATCCCGGAATCGTGCAAAATCTATTCTTCATAACACTTAAAAACTCTTTTATCCGTAGAAAATGAAATAATCTTTCTGGTTCCAACTCTTTACGTTCTTTCTGGCATTTTGCAAAAAATGTCAACTCTAATTTTGCTTCTTCCTCTTTCACTCCTTTAATATCTTCCGACGGTACAACTGCTGTTTTACCTTTTTTTAAAGCTGAACTTTTCGCATAAATTTTTGCTTCTAATTCAACCTTAGACGATTCCGGAGCTATTCCTCCTCCTTTAACCCCCTCTAACTTAACTATGCCTAAAATTAGAATTTCTTCTAAAGATGTCATTTCTGCTCTCTTTGAGCTTAATACTAAGAAGGCGTATGGTCCTGATGGTATTCCTCCTGTAGTTCTCAAAACTTGTGCTTCCGAGCTTGCACCCTGCCTCGGTAAACCATTTCGTCTTTGTCTCTCTACTTCAACCTTCCCTTCTTGCTGGAAACGTGCGATCATTCAGCCTGTGCCGAAGAAGGGGGACGCCTCTCAACCCTCCAACTACCGTCCTATTTCTTTGGCTTCCGTTCTCTCTAAAGTTTCCGTATCTATCCTTAACAGGAAAATCTGGAAACATCTCAATTCTTCGAATCTTATCTCAGATCGCCAGTATGGCTTTCGTAAAGAACGTTCTACTGGTGATCTTCTTTCCCTTTCTCTGACTCTTGGTCCTCCGCTCTTCGGAATTTCGGTGCATCTTTTGCTGTGGCGCTGGACATATCGAAAGCCTTCGATAGAGTGTGGCACAAAGCTTTGATTTCTAAACTTTCCTCTTTCGGTATCTATCCTTCCCTCTGTTATCTTCTCTGTAATTTCCTTTCCGGTAGTTCTATAGCTGCTGTTGTAGACGGCCACCGTTCTTCTTTTAAACAGTGATGTTCCTCAGGGTTCTGTCCTTTCCCCAACACTTTTTCTACTTTTCATTAATGACCTTTTCTCTATTACCTCATCTTCTATCCACTCCTATGCTGATGACTCCACACTTCATTACTCCTTCCATTTTGAAAGATGCCCCCACCCAACAGCAGTTGATAGACTCGAGAAGGGTAGCCTTGGAGTAGCTAACCTCTGATCTTTCTGTTATTTCAAATTGGGGCAGAGAAAAAATGGTTGCTTTCAATGCCTCAAAAACTCATCTCTCCACTCGACACAATCTTCCACACAACTCTGATATCTTCTTTGAAAACACACAACTCAAACCTTCATATGTTCTTAATATTCTCGACGTATCCTTTTTTCGTGATCCTTCTTGGAAAGATCACATTACTTCTCTTTCTAAACAAGCTTCTAAGAGGTTGGGTGTTCTGAGGAGCCTTCAGAATTACTTCAAGCCACCCCAGTTGCTTGCTCTATATAGGGGTATTGTTCACCCTTGAATAGAGTATGCGTCGCAAATTTGGGGTGGTTCCACACACACAGCTCTCCTAGAGAAGGTGGAGCCTAGGGCATTTCGTCTCATCAACTCTCCTGCCCTTACTAACTCTCTTCAATCTCTTTCTGCCCGTCGAATTGTTGCGTCGCTCTCTATATACTATCACTGTTACAACGGACACTGCTCTTCTGAGCTCCCTCTTCGCATGCCTCCTCCATTGAGAAGAGTCCGTGCGACACGCCTTTCACACACAGTCTCATCCTTTCTCTGTCCAACTCTCCGACCCCAGACTTAACCTCTATGCTCAATCTTACATATATTCTACTGGTAAAGTCTGGAACACACTCTCTATATCTGTTTTCCCAACTTCCTTTGACTTGCATACTTTCAAACGCCGTGTATCTGGATATGTTGGCCTCTTTCAATCAGAATAAGATTTTCCCAACTCCGGTGGAATTTGGTATCCCTCTGGCCTTTGCCCACCGGAGGAGACAAAAATATATATATATGTAATCATACACTCACACTTTCGCAAGTATAATCATATATACATACAACATACCTTTTGAAGTTCCTAAACTTAGCCATTATACTCAACAAACCTTTTCACTGTCGCGATTCGTACTTTTTCTTTTAAAAAGATCACCATACATTCCCTTTTTGTATCTCAAAACCTTTTCACTTTCATGATACCTAACTTTACCGTTTTATAATCTCTTTACCTTAACTTTTGAGTTTCTCACCCTTTTCATTTTCATATATCCCGCACTTCAGTCGATTCAAGACCTACCTCCTTTTCTGTTTTAAGTTCTAGCCCTTACTTTTCGATCATTCATAACTTACACTTATTTACCATTTTGAATATTAATACTTTCTAACTTAGTTGAAACTATTTTTTCATTAATGTAGTGCCATTCTACGATATCATATCTATAACAGCTATGTTATCTCATAAAATTACAACATATTATAAACACGTGATAACATTAATTGAGTATGTTTCATACTTATGACGGTTATTTACGAAGTTAATATAACAACTCATTGCTTCATCTACTAAATAACTCATCTGTAATCTTCATTCTTTTTCCAACCTGATTCCATAAATGTGGTTTTAGGTTTATCTTGGTCTTTGTCTTTTCCTTTGTATAAATTTTCCTTCATGTTGTAGGTAATTTTATGTTTAAGATGATCTAATCTTAAATTTTTTTACCGATTCCGCTGAAATTTGCAGTGCAAAAAAAAAAAAAAAAAAAAAGCGATTGATATTTTTTTTTTTTTTTGAAATTTGAGCATTTTTCAAATAAATGGTGGGATTAAACTACTTGCCGGAATGTCATGAAATTTAGAATGTTTATTTAGAAATGTATTACTACAAAGGTTTCTTATAAAGTTATATTCCTTACGTTTTATAAAAAACGATATAAGCTCAAAACTGACCAACTGTCGGAAATTTTTTTTTTTTGAAATAACATCCTCCTTTACGGACAAAAAATTTTTTTAAAAAACTACAAGTACAACATTTCTTACTTATGGTGGATGTAAAGAGAATTAATGGGGTAACAAATTCTTCTCCATACTTTATTCAATGATATTCGTTGGTTTCGAGATATAGCCTCTCAAATTTGGTAAATATTTGACGAAATTTCAAAAATTCCCAAAAATTGATAGGCTATATCTCGCTTCAAACAAATAGCATTTAATAATGTACTAAATAAAAGTTGTAGTTCCTTTCCCTCCTCTAGACAATATCCAAAAATTAAAAAAATTAGTTAGTAGCGTTTTTTTTTAAATATTTTTTTCCGTAGGGGTAGGTTTTAAACATAAAAAAAGACAAAAGGAAAGAAAATCAAGTGCTTTTATCTTTTTTCCTAGACGTGATATGAAAGATGTTTCAAATAATGTAAGAAATTGGGGCTATTATATTTAGTTAATTTTCAGCTTTTGTGGACCAGACAAACCTCTAGAAACCCAGAAAAACGTCAGAAATTAACGTAAAACTTCGGGGGAAAAGCATATACACTGCAATTTTCAGCTCATACGTTTCAATAATAATTTTTTTCTATCGTTAAATTTAAGCTTTCAGTTTAAATTTTATTTAGGTTTCATGAATTTTAAGTTTTCAGTTACGTTTAGTTTAGGCTTTTAAAGTTAGTTTTACTTAGATTTCATATAAATTTTGATTTTAATTTGGTTTGTTTAGGTCTCATGAATTTTATGCTATCAATTGAATTTTATTTAGGTTTTTAAGCTTAGTTTTATTTAGGTTTTATAAATTTTATGCTATAAAATTTTTATTTCAAGTGTTATATTAAATTTTTAAGTTTCTATTTATTTTTATTTTTAGTTTGTTTAGGTTTTCAATTTTTCTTTTTCTTTTTTATATGTTTAGAATATTTAGTTTTCATTTTATTCTGTAAGTTTTTTAGATTTTTAATTTCGTTTTTTTTGTAAGTTTTAAATTTTTTTACGTTTTTTACCCAATTTAATGCAGTAAATTATGTAACCGTATAAGGACTCAGTCATTTATTCGCATACACTGCAAATGCAACCAAGTAATATCAATTAGTTTGAAATCTTACCATTACATACAGTTTTATATTTAGCATATCAAAGGAAAATTGATTTATACTACTTCTAAGAAGCACATCCCACTCTTTTAAAGCTCTTAACCAATTACTCTACAATATATTTGTCTCACAAAACACTTCCTAACACATACTGTAAGTTTTTGTTTCCACTTTATTAATACTCTCGGCTAATAATTCACGCTAGTATATTATTGTCATAGAAGTTATAGAACTTTACATTCATTATTATTTCGAAACTATTTAAACATATGATTTGAATTCCACTGTTTGCCTAACTATATCACTAAGGCATGAACAAAGTCACGCCATCATCTGTCCAATATATGAATAACAGAATATCACATCTGAACGTAGCCTAAACTCATAGACATTTGTCTATTCATTCTTAAATCTCCATATTTAACTTAAATTTAATTGCAAAGACATGAACAATGGCGTGTCTTCATCCCTCAGACGAATAATTTATAGATTTTTGTAGACATTTTCATCCATTAGGTGTTTTTTGCATATCTTAAATCCCTTTAATCAACCTACATTTAAAATAGAGGCATGATCAAAGACGAGCCAGCATCCACATATCAAAAATAGATAACTGGACCTTCACATGCATTTCTCATCGTACGCTCCACGACTTTTACTTTAAACTCAATATTCAATCTAACTTTTAACGCTTAAGCATATTCAAAGACATGCCGACATCTCTCTCTTGCACACATTTTCTAGAACTTAACATACATTCAATCCCCTATTCCCTCCAACATATCCCTTAATTTCCATATACTTCTTCACTTTTAACACTTCAACATGATCAAAAACATGCATCATATCTCTAAAATACAATTTATAGAACAATACATTCATTTTTTTATCTAAATCTTTCAAAACATATCTTAATTCACCCTAGCTCACTAGACTTTTTATTATACTTACATATATTTTTCACCTTACTCCTTATAAATATTTGATTTAAATCCCTATATTTAGCTTAACTTTTGTCATTATTGCATGAACAGAGCCATGCTAGTGTCTATTTGGCTTACAAATTATAGAACTTTATATTTATTGTCTTTCTCATATCAATTCAACATATAATTTGAATTTCTATGGTTTAGTCTAACTATATCACTAAAACTTAAATTTATGGTATATGTATGATCAAAGACTAGCCTTCATCTTATAACACATAAAATTAATTGAACTTTCATATACATTTTTCAACTTGTACTTTAAAATTCAATGCTCCATATAAATTTTAACACTTATGCATGATTAAAGACATATCGACATCTCTCTAATACACAATTTATTGAACTTAACATACAATTCGTAACCTAATCCCTCCATCATATTCCTTAATCACCATATACTGCCTGACTTTAAACACTTCAACATGACCAAACACATGTCATCATCTTTCTAACACACAGTTTATAGGACGTTACACGAATTTTTTTACCTAAATCTTTCATCGTATATCGTAATTCACCATAGGTCAATAAACTTTTTATCATTAAGACACGATCAAATACATACCTTCGTTTCTTTAGCTTATAGTTTATTAAACTTAACGTATATTTTTTCATGCTACTTTCTAATCAATAGATTATTTTAATCTCTGTATTTAACCTAACTTTATCACTAAAGCATGACCGGAGACATGCCGATATTTTTTTCACTCATTTACTTCACACCCAAACTCTTATTCGTACAACCTTATTCTCTATGTTTAATTTAAATTTAACATTAATGCATGACCAAATACAAGCCGAATAATCTTTAGTATATAATTTTCAGAACTTTTATTTATATTTCACCCCCACGTTCTTCAATACATTCCTTAAGCTTCCTCATATCTATCTTTAGCACTTTAATAGGATAAAAAGTCAAGTGGTAATCCCTCAAAAACATAATCTTTATAAATTTGTATACTTTTGTACTCTAAACTTTTTAACATATATTTTAATAAATCATACATCATGTCACTTTTAACGTATGAACAAGCTCAAAGCAAAATTTCTCTAAAATATTTCATAAGATACTGACTGCTTACACACAGCTTATCATTAACATTGAGCATTGATGTGATCATTACTGTCTATACTTCGTATTTTTCTTCATCATTCATAACTCTAACACAAATAATAAATAATTATTTTCTTTTTTTAATATAATTTGCATATGCATATTTTTATTATTCATACTCATTCTATTTTCTAACGTTCATACATGAAACTCTGTATTTTTATATTGTATTTTTATAGAGACGATTGTTACATTGTTATGCACTGAACTTAAAGATATGTAAAGAGTTTATATACTCAAGATAAATTATCAAAATTACATTATTCAATACATTACTTTTCATAACATGTTATTTATTGGGTTAAGTTAGGTTGGGTCTTTGAACTTGCGTAAAGAAAATCTCTCACTTAAAATGCAGATAGGCAACCTACTTGTTCGGTTGGTTACCTGTTTCGGGATTTTTTTCCAAGTTTTTACATACTTAATGTAAAGAAGTGCTTTAGGTTAGTCTCTTTGTATAGGGTTACCTGATGAGTGTAAGGTTATTTGAAATCTTTATAGCTGCTCATGTATTAAGAAAGGTAGGAATTTATCATATTAGATTAATTTTCTATGTTAGATCGTGAAATCTTACATATATCATTAGGTGAAGGTTAAATAAAGTTTGGTTCTTGTTATCGAAAGACATTATTTAATCTAGGTTACACAACCTAGATTAAATAATGAAATTAGTGTTTTGATGATTGTTCAGTCTTGTGTTAAATTAAATTCACTCTTACTTGCCTCATAGTTTTTCTTATTTACATGCTTGTCTGCGTTTATGTAGGTATTCATTAGCTCTTCTTAAATTCTACCCTAATAAAATATTGATTTTATCACACTCTCAACCAATCACATAACTCCATCAAAATCTCAACCAATCATATCTCTCACAAATGTAAATAATTATCTATGTGAGGGTATGAATTTAGGTAATGGTTAAGGTTGTTAGTGAGAAAAAAACATATTGAGCTAACTAATTATTTCTTGTCTCATTATTAGAATAGGAATATAATATATATATATATATATATATATATATATATATATATATATATATATATATATATATATATATATATATATATATATGTATATATATTTATATATATATGCTTTCTTTGCAAATGTTACTGCGTAAGAACAGATATTTGACAAAAAATATAATTAACATGTTATGAAATGTAACGTAAGAAGTTATATAATTATGATAATTTATCTAAGTATATAATCTCATTACATATCCATAATTGAAGGGATTCTCCATTAAAAGAATCATCTTTTGGGGGATGAAATATTATCCACTTTTTTTCACTAGTTTTTTAGTATGATCTTTGCTGATTCCAAATCTGTAGTTAGGTTTTCATTATTCCAGACGGCTCCAGAGAAAAGACTTTTTAAGTAACACATGTCATTTGATCTTGAAAGTGCCTCGATACATTTGTCCGAAATTTTTTCTTCTTTTTCGAGTTCTTAATTTATAGCAAATTGCTTTCTGATTCCAAATATGTACTTAGTTTTCCATAATTCTAAATGATTATTGAGATATGACCACTCAATCATAAAAGGTTGTTAATTGAGAACAAAAAGAGTTTGGGGGTCAGTTTTTAAGAGTAAATACTTCCCCCATTTATTTTTCTTTTCACAAGATTTTTAGCAAAATCTTTGCTGACTCCAAATCTGTAATTTGTTTTTCAGAATTCCAAACGGTTCCTGAGAGAAAGACTTTTCAAGTTGCACATGTACAACGGCCTTGAAACTAGCTGTAAATGGCACCTTCAAAGAAAAATTTTTTTTTTTTTTTCTGGAATATTTTTATTGAAAATAACAAGCAGATTCCAAATATTTAATTAGTTTTTCATAATTCAAAATGGTTACTGAAAAATGACCACTCTAATTATTCTCAAAATGAGACCCTACAACCTAAGAACCTCAGTTTGGAAGTTAAAAAATTGTTGGAATTTTTAGTAAAATCTTTGTTGATTTCGAATCTGTAATTAGTTTTCCATAATTACAAACATTTCCCGAGAAAAAGACTCTTCAAGAAACACATGTCGAATGACCTTGAAAGTAATTCCTATGACTCGTAGAAGGGAAAAATATTTTTCTTCAATTTTGGGATTTTTTGGGAATATCCTTTCAGAGATTTTTCTCCTGATTCCAAATATGCAATTAGTTTTCCATAACTCCCAACGGTTAATGAGATATAGCCACTCAAACACGGAATGTACTTCATAAGCTTCATTAAGAGTCCTACGTTTAAGCGTTTTTCTCGAAATACCATATTTCAATTGAAAAAAATTGCCAAAAAAACGAGTCCATAGATGTTTTTCAAACTTTTTTATTGAAATAGAGACAGTTAAAGGAAGATTTTCACAAAGTCTGATTCCAAAAGCTATTACGGATAATATTGAAGCATTCACTTGAAGATAAAAGATTTGGCAAAAAAAAATAAAAAATTTAAATTTCCTATGAGCTTGAGCAAGAGCCAAACCATTTAAACCATCAATGATTTTCAGTATCTTGCTCTTTCTGAACTCCTACTAAGGTTTCGAAAAGGGGGAGAAAATAAAAAAAACATAAATTATTATATATTTTATAAAGGATTTAGTAAAAAAGGGGTAGACTGGGGGTTCATCCCCTAATAAAAAGAAAACCAAACCATAGATTGTTTTGCTTCCATTTTTATACTCTTGAATAGGTATCCTTTCAAACGATTATCTTCCCATGTTCATTGCTATTGATCGATTTTTTTGTTGGGTCCCCTTGATAAGTGGCGAGTAAGCAGTCAGTTAATTATAAAATGTCTTAGAGAAATTATGTTTTGAGTTTGTTCATACGTAAAAAGTAAGAAGATGTATGATGCCCTAATCGACCAAACTGGGGGGCATTGCGTCGCTTTTTCGCCAATTGCTCTTGGAATGAATCCTGTTTTGACACAGATGGTGCTTCGGTGTCCGCTGAAAGAGTGGGAGCCGTGATATCTGATGCGATGAGCAGGCTCATTCATTCTTGAACTAGATTTTTCTTTCCCCAAATCCAAGGTTTGATGGCGTCTGCTCTCGTGCCATTAGGAGAGAGACAGTGTGTATCGAGAGTGGAAAAACTCTTCTTCTCCAATCACTTTTTCTAATTTTCATTCAACTCGGAATCATTGCAGAGATATACTTCGACAGGCCAAGCGTGCTTTCACCAAAAGAAAGTGGGATGACCTCATTGGTTCTCGTACTGATAAAAATTTCTGGCCTCTTGCCAAAAATATCTCTAACAACTTTTCCAAATCTTCCTTTCCTCCTCTTATTCGATCTGATGGATCTGTAGCTAACACTGCTACTGAAAAGGCCAATCTTTTCGGCCTCCTTTTTTCATTTTATTCTACCCTGGATGATTGCGAAATTTCTCCTCCTCCTACTACTTCTCTCAGGTGTCCCATGTCTTTACCGAGGATCTCATATGATCAGGTGCATGGGATCCTGAAATCTATGAATATAAAGAAGGCATGTGGCTCGGATGGCATTCCTCCTCGTGTTTTGAGGGAGTGTGGTTCATAGCTGGCTCCTGTCTTCGTTCAACTGTACTCTCTATGCCTTAATAATAATACTTTTCCCCTGTACTTGGAGCGTGCATATGTCCAAGCGATCTCTAAAAATGGAAGCAGCTCTGAACAATTTAATTATCGCCCTATTGCTCTTTCTTGAATTCTATCTAATGTCCTTGAAACTCTCCTCAACTCTCATTTTATTACCATTTGGAATCTCACTACCTTCTCTCAGATCATCAGTATGGCTTTCGTCGCTCGAGGTCTACTGGTGATATTCTTTCCTATCTTACTGATCTATGGTCTTCTGCCCTTAGGGAATACGGGAAGTCTTGTGGTGGCTCTTGACATATCCAAAAGCTTTTGACCGGTATGGCATGTGTCGCTGCTCTCTAAGCTTCCTTCTTTTGGGTTTCCTCCTTCTCTTTGCTTACTCATGTCTAGTTTCTTCTCAAATCGCTCCCTATCAGCACTTGTTGATGGAGCGACTTCTTCTTCTTTACCTATTAATTGTGGTGTTCCTTAGGGTTCTGTTCTTTCTCCTACTTTATTCTTACTTTTCATCAGCAACGTCCTTCAAACTCTGTTCATTCTTATGTCGACGACTCAACTCTCCATTCTTCTACTTATTTCAAATCTACTCCCTCTTTTACTTCTAGAGTTGCATCTCGTCTTCAACTTTTTGATTCTATTCCATGAGATTTTCAAGTGGGGCCACCGCAACCTTGTGAAATGCAACTCTTTGAAAAATCAACTTCTTCACATCTCTCTCTCTCTCTCAAAAACACCTCCCAACTTTCCTATCTCCTTCGACGGCTCTCCTGTCTCACCTGTAAACAACATATTCTTGGTCTGAACATAAACAATAACTTATCTTGGAAACCTCATTTCATAACAGTTGTTAAGGTGGCCACTAAAAAGCTGTGGATTCTTTTCAGGATACGCGAATTTTTTTCTTCAGAACATTTACTCTAACTATATATATATATATATATATATATATATATATATATATATATATATATATATATATATATATATATATATATATATATATATATATATATATATAATGTCCTAGTATGGAGTACTGTTCTCACATTTAGGGTGGTTCAGGTTTCACCCTTCTTTTGGATAAGGTTGAGTATAAGGCTAAAAGACTAATAAACTGTCCCCTACTTTCAAACTCCATTGATTCTCTTTCTCTGCGACGTGTCGTTGGAGCACTCTCTCTTTCTAGCGTAACTTCAACAGCAGGTGCTCGAAGGATTTGACTTCTAGCATTCCGCCACCATTGCCTCGCCCTAGCAGCACAAGAGGTGCCGTGATTGAACATGAATTTTGTGTGAGTTTGGCACACTCTAGACTTGCACGTTGTGGTACCTCCTTTCCAGTCATCTCTTTTCCGTGGAGCACCCTGTATTCGTCTGATTTTCCTGTTGTATTTAACCTACTTCTCTTTAAATCCTCTGTCTGCACTTTCCTGAGAGATCTACGTTAGGTTCGGAATTGGATGTATTTTTTTATCTGTTAATTATGCCCCATACTTGAAACGGGCTCTGCCCGTGAGTGGAGGCAGCATGTTAAAAAAAATGTAAATGTTAAGAAGCTTAGAATATAAATGCATCCAAATTTATGCAGATTATCTATGAGAGGGATTAAGCAGATTATCTATGAGAGAGAGAGGGCGTAAGAAGAAAAATCTAAATAAGGTTTGATTAAATATTTGTGCTATAGGGGTAAAGGACTCTCTTTTATCATACATATGCTATAAATTTATGTTGAATATAGATAATTAAGTGTCTGTGAGTTTATGTAGAATATTTATGTAAAGTTCTATAATGTTATGTTAAATAGATGATGGCATGACTTTGTTCAAGTCTTAGTGATAAAGTTAGGTTAACAATGGAGATTCAAATCATATGTTAAATAGGCTTCAGGTGAACAATGAACGTATAGTTCTATAACTCGTATATCAGATAGATACTAGCAAAATTTTGTTCATGCCTTAGTGATAAATGCATGCTGAATTTAGAGATTTAAGTTAAAGTCAATGAGTTTAGGTTAAATGCAAGTGTAAATTTCGGTAATTTAAATGTTAAATAGAAGAGGACATGACGTTTTCCATGCCTTAGGGATAAATTAGGTTATACATGGGGATTCAAATTAAATGTTTAATCGTTGGAAGCAAATAATGTATGAAAATTTCTATAACTTGCATGTCAGGTAGATGCTAATATGTCTTTGTTCATACAATAATGACAAAAGTTAGGTTAAATAAAGAGATTTAAGTTATATATATTGATGAGGAGTAGAGTGAAAAATATACGTAAATTCAAAAAAAATCTAGTGAGCTAGGGTTAATTAAGATATATGTTGAAAGATTTAGATATAAAAAGGATGTAACTTTCTATAAATTGTATGTTAGAAAGATGACGACATGTGCTTGGTCATGTCGAAGTATTAAAAGTGAAGTATTATATGGAGGTTAAGGTAAATGTTGGAGGAAAAAAAGTATGAAATATATGTTAAGTTTTATAAAATGTGTGCTACAGAGATGTCGGCATGTCGTTGATCATGTCAAATGTTAAAGTTGGATTGAATATTAAATTTAAAATACAAGTAAGGTTGGATATTCATGTAAAGGTCCAATCAATTGTTTATTAAATATGATCTAAGGCTTGTCTTTGATCATGCCTTTATGTTAAATGTATGTTGAATTTACGGACTTTAGTAATAAGAATAAGAACCTATGGATGAATATGCCCACAAAGTGTCTTTAAATTTCTCGTATGAGGGATGAAGACACGTCATTGTTCATGTCTTTGAATTAAAAATTAAGTTAAATATGGAGATTCAAGTTACATTTATGAGTTTAGGATACGTGCAAATGTAATGTCTTGTAATTTGTGTTATATAGATGATGCAGGACTCCGTTCATGAAGTAGTGATAACATTAGGTTAACTATAGAGATTCAAATTATATTTTGAAAAATTCTGAGATGAATAATGTATGAAAAGTTCTATAACTTGTATCAGATAGATACTAGAATAACCTTTGTTCATGTTATAGTGACAAAAGATAAGTTAATATGTGGATTTAAGAGGTATTCTGATGGAGTTAGAGTAGAAACGCATAGAATGTCTTTGATAAATGATGTCGAAATGTTTAAATCTAACGAAAGAGTATTAATAAAGAAGAAATGAAAACTTCAGTGTCTGTGTTAGGATATATATATATATATATATATATATATATATATATATATATATATATATATATATATATATATATATATATATATATATATATATATATATATATATATATATATATATATATATATATATATATATATATATATATATATATATATATATATATATATATATATATATATATATATATATATATATATATTTATATATTTGTATATTTAGTTCAAAAAGACCACTAAAAAATATTTATATTATAAGTAACCCTAAAATGTGAAAGAGACAAATCGGACTAAGTTGTGCCAAGAACCGACTAAAAACATTATAAAGTAAAACAATAAAACGTCAATAGCAATAAATTAAGTTGCTAAATGACTAAAGATTAAAAATAGGCAAATTCCGATCCTAAAACATCTGAGGCTCCTTATCAAGCCAATGGAAGAAACAAATAAGAGAAGAAACAACAAAAATCACGCATCTAGAATGTCTGAGAGTAAATGTTAGAATTTTTTTACAAGTAAAATTGGAATATGTGAAATGTATGTATCCATGCATGTATGTGTGTGTGATATATATATATATATATATATATATATATATATATATATATATATATATATATATATATATATATATATATATATATATATATATATATATATATATATATATATATATATATATATATATATATATATATATATATATATATATATATATATATATATATATATATATATATATATATATATATATATATATATATATATATATATATATATATATATATATATATATATATATAGGGTGGTTAAATTTTAAGGGCCGATGTTGATTTTGAATACAACACAAATTACTTTACATTGTGTATCTTTCCATGGTTCAAATTGAGTAAGTCTGAAATTGAAAAAAGTCAAATGAAATGCAGTAAAAAACTTGACGTTTAGGTGTGGTTCACATTCAACATCGGCCCATACAATTTAACCACCCTATATATATTATATATTTATATATATGTATATATATATATATATATATATATATATATATATATATATATATATATATATATATATATATATATATATATAATATATATATATATATATATATATATATATATATATATATGTTGTTTTTCCTTTTCTTTTCTTGTCCGTTTTCGAAGTTTTTGGATTGTGGAAATCAATGGTGTGTGTTCGTCTATTTGTCAAAAACAGTTCTAACGTGCGTTTGTTACTCTCCTACATTTTAGATGCGTGATTCTACCTCTCGGGTGTTTTTGTTGTTTCTTCTCTTATTTGTTTCTTCCAGTGGCTTGATAAGGATCCTCAGATGTTTTAGGATCGAAAGCTTGCCTATATTTAATTTTTTGTCATTTAGCAACATTACTTATGCTATTAACATTTTATTGCTTTACTTTATAATGTTTTTAGTCGGTTCCTAGCACAACTTAGAAAGATTTCTCTCTCTCACATTTTAGGGTTACTTATAATATATATATATATACTTACTTTACTTTTTACTTTCTTACCCCTTGGACCTTCCTCACTGGAAGGGCCACACTGCCTTTAGGAAATCCGCAACGGCCGCCGGCCGTGTCCAAAGGTCTCTCAGAGAGGTGATGTGATGGAGAGTTCTTTGTTGTGTAAGGGGGGGGGCATCTCAGAAGATGTTCTGTTGTGCCCGGTTCTTGCATACATCTTTGACATATTGGGGATACTGCGTTTTGTATATTGAATCTGAGTTTGTATGCTTGTAGGTTAGGGTGGTGGCCTGCCTTAAGACCTTAATCTGGATAGGGTAATTTGGGTTTTGCGTGGTAATGTGTTTTGTGTATTTGCTATGTCGAGGGGTTGTTCATTGAGAAGGTGGTTTGATTGGCGGGTGTTGAGATAGTTTTGTGTTATGATGGTGTGTATGTATTTGATTAGTGGTGAGTTGTTTGCAGTAGGTGGAATGATTCTGAATATGTTACTGTAGTATGGGACAGGGGATGATGAAGGTAATTTTAGACGGTGTCTTGTGTGGTCTTGTAGGATATAGTGACAGGGGTGTGATATGTCTAGGGTGCTTGTGTAGAATTGGGTTCCCATCATGTCAAGGTGAAAACGGATCAGGAGTATTTTTTTTTTCGTGCAAATGTTGAATTGGTGTGGTTCTAGTGCAACCTGGGATGATTCGAGGAGCAGTATTTTTTTTTTTTTTTTTTAACTTCTCTATGTTTGAGGGTGAGGTGGCAAGGTACCAGGCTGGAGATGGGTAATTAAGTGTTGGTCTGATGAACTATTTGTTTGCTATGATGAGGGTGGTTAGTTCGTTGCTGAAATTGTTATGTGACAGTGTTCGAATGATGTTTAAATTTCTATTTGCAGTGTTGGTTATGTTTTGGATGCGTTTTGAGAAGGTGAAGTGTGTGTCATATGTGAGGCCTAGGATCTTTGGAAATTTGCTTAAAGGAATGAGGGTTTATTTAGTTTTACTTGGTGGTGGAGGGAAGATTAGTATCTGTCGGTGGTAATAGGAGTAATTGAGGATTTTTCGGGGAAAGCTGTCATTCTGTTTGATTTTAGCCATGTTAGCAAAGGTATATGATTGAGTGAGGGTGGTGGCTGTGGTTATGGAAAGGTTTTGTATCGTAATAGATATGTCGTCGGCATATTTTATTAGTTTTATGTCTGGTGTTTGTGGGGTGGGTAGGTCTGCTGTGTAGAAGTTAAATAATAGAGGGGATAGGATGGCTCCCTGTGGAAAACCATTTCTTAGTTTTACTGTTTTTGAAAGATGGTTTTTGTTGGAGTCTTGAGCTGTACGATCGGAGAGGAAGTTGGAAATCCATTTTTTATAATTGTTGGGTATAGGTGAATGTAGGATTTTTTGTATGAGGTTATGTTTTGGAACTGTATCAAATGCTTTGTTGATGTCGATGGCAATGAGTATGGTCCTGTGGGATGGTTTTTTGTTCAGGCAATTTATTATTTTTTTGCGAGATGGTGGTGAGGGCCGTGGTAGTTGAGTGGAATTTCCTGAATCCGGGTTGAAATTGTAGGGTTTATATGAGTGGTTGGATTTTTTAATGAATGAGCTTTTCTAAGAGTTTGCATAGTATAGATAGGAGGGAGATCGGGCGGTGTGAAGATGGGAGGTTTGGGTTTTTCCTGGGTTTTAGTTTGGGGGTAATTATTGCCTTCTTCCATATTACGGGGATGAAGTTGTATGTGTATGATTTGTTGTATATTTGGGTTAGATATGTTGTTGCTTTGGGTCCTAGGTGTTTTATGTGTAAATTTGAGATGTTATCTGGGCTTGTAGCTGTGGAATTTTTTAGTGTTTTGATTCCCTGGGTAGTGTCCTGGTGAGAGAAGGGGGGGTTTGGATTGTGTTCTAAGTGTGCGTGTGTTTGAGCTGTCGGATTATTTTCCTATTGTCTTTGTGAGTAGGTTTATAGGAGATCTTCGAGTAGTGCTGAGCGAGGATATTGCAGTGTTGTTCTGGTGAAGGAAGAGTGTTGTTGTTTTCTTTTAAGGCTTCGTTTAGTGTTGGGGGATTTTTTTGGGAGTTATGTAGTCGTTTGATTACTTGCCATGTTCTTTTATCGTTGGGGTTTATTAGGTTGTTTTGTAGGTATTCTTTGAATCTGTTTGTTTTGTGATTTGATATTAGTGTTGAGATTTGTTCATTTAGGGTGTTTAGTTGTATGGTGATGTCTGCTGTGTGTGATCTATGTTGTCGGAGTTGGTTTCTTTGCTTTATAAGGTTGCAGATTTCTGGTGTAAGCGAGGGGTTGTAGTGTTTCCTGCAGCCCTTAGATATGTATAAGTTGGACGCCTTGTGTATTATTTTGGTGAAGGAGTTGATGGCTGAATGTGGAGAATGTGTGTTGGTTATTTCTTGTTGAGTTAAATGCGTTTCTATGTGGTGAGTGAAGCTTGTACAATTTGCTTTATTGTATTTTGTGAATGTTGTTGTTTTCTTGGGGTGTATGTGTTTAGCTACTGTGTATATGATTATTATGGGGATATGATCAGTTGTGAGGTCTATTTCTGTTTTCCATGTGAGGTTTGTATGGAGGGATGGTGATGAGAAGGTTATGTCAGGAGCTGATGGAGATTGATTGGCTTGTTGGTGTAATCGGGTAGGTAGGTTTTTGTAGTTTAAAATATTTAATGTTTCCAGTGTATCTAGAATGTGTGTTCCTCTGGGGTCTGTTGGGTAGTCTTGGTACCATGCTGTGTGGTGGGCGTTGAAGTCGCCTCCTATGATTAGGTTGGTGATTGTGTTCAGAGGTGCTAGATTTGGTTTATAATTGTTTGGACAGTATACTGATGTAGGATGGGAGATGTAAATGTTTATTATGGTGTGTGTGGTGTTGTTGACTAAGATTTTGAAAGATTGTATGTTCAGAGTGGGATCATTTATTAAGTTTGTTGTGTCGGTAGTTGTATTGTGGCACATTATATTGCTTTTTATTAGTGCTAGTAGTGTGTGATTGATTGGTTGTTTGTTGGTGTATATGGAGTCATATCCAAAGAAATGAGTTTTGGGGGTGTTAGCTGGAGAGTGAGCTTCTTGGATCAGAGCTATGTCAATATTATGTTTGGAGAGGAATGTTTGTATTTCTGAATGTTTTTTGTGTAGGCCATTAATGTTTATCTGTAGAATTTTGATTTGTGTCTTGTTTTGGTTTTTATTTGTTACGGCTGACGTTGTTGGGGGGTTGCAGATTGAGCAAGTCCATGTGTGGTATTTTACAAGGTAGTGTTTTGAATGGGTTTGTTTTTGTGGATCCATTTGTTGCAGTTTGTACATTTAATACAAGGTTAATTATTTTTAATTTGTTTAGTGCATATGGGACAAAGGTATATGATTGGACCAGGGTTTGGATGAATGTCTCCGGCTTTGCTGCAGTAGGAGTAAGGTGACTGCCAAATTGTTACCTCTGCCGTAAATGAAGAAAGATGGAGTAAGGTTGGTAAATAGAGTGTGAGAGAGCTTGGTCATTTTGGCCGGCAGAACGGGGAAGACCTTTCAGCAATAACCCACTTCCGCGCGTAGGGGTTTATTTCGGGCTTTTGCAGCTATGTTGCTAGGATTGCTCCCTCGCTTGTGGGGATACCTTCGTAACTTTCTCTGCTGTCGAGAGCACCACGTGAAGGCGGTCCGAGTAGCTCCCTATAATATATATATATATATATATATATATATATATATATATATATATATATATATATATATATATATATATATATATATATATATTATATATATATATATATATATATATATATATAATATATATATATATATATATATATATATATATATATATATATATATATATATATATATATATATATATATATATATATATATATATATATATATATATATATATATATATATATATATATATATATATATAATATATATATATATATATATATATATATATATATATATATATATATATATATATATATATATATATATATATATATATATAATATATATATATATAAATAGAGGAGGACGTAGCTCCGTCCGAAGCGAAGCAAGTACCCCCCATTGGGCATAACCCTCGGAGTGATAGAATGGGCTAGACCATTCCGTTTCACTCCGATGCCCTTTGGTTCGTTCCTTTTCGCGTTTCACCTTCTCAGAGGGTCTCGTGTACCTTCACCTCATACTGGTGTATCTATTCTCCCACTACCTCTCCACCCCATTTCTTCACATATTCCCACATATTTTCAAGCGCTTTCTCTACATTACATTAATAAAACAAAACAAAATGGCAAAAATCAGAGCAGCCTCGGAGATGTTTCGAGGGGCAGCATCCAAAGAATGCCTCTCAACCTCTACCTCTCACCCCATCACCACTTGGAAGTTGGTGGCCTCCGATGATGGTGATAGTGCCGCTATAACCCAGCATCCGGCTTGCCCATTTCTCATTAATTTCTGTAACATTCGTGGTCTTTTTCTAATTTCCCCTTTGTCGACACCATATATATATATATATATATATATATATATATATATATATATATATATATATATATATATATATATATATATATATATATATATATATATATATATATATATATATATATATATATATATATATATATATATATATATATATATATATATATATATATATATATATATATATATATATATATATATATATATATATATATATATATATATATATACATGGTGGGCCTCGTGAATCTTATCTCCTGTTTCTAACCTAAACTCAGGTGCTTGAGTTTGCTGACAGCAAACCTTATTCTGTTACCTCCTACTGTCTCTATCTTCAATTTTCAGCCAAAGACGGTTGTTGCGCATATGTGCGCAACGATGTTATTTGCTCTCGTGTCTCTAATTTGGAGTCTCCTGAATTCTCAACTTTATGGCTAAAGCTCTCTTGCAATTCTACTTCTAAATTTATTTATTCTGTTTATTTATCTCCTAATTCTACTGACTACCCCAAATTCTTTGACAATCTAAACTCCAAAATAGAGCACATTCTGTCTTCTTGTCCTTTCTCCGAAATCATCGTTTTAGGTGATTTCAATGTTCACCACCACCAATGACTTTCATCTAGTTCTCATGATCCAGCCGGTGAACTCGCCTACAACTTTTCTATCAAGAACAACCTTGAGCAGTTGGTGCAACTCCCTACTCGTATCCCTTACCGTCTTGGTGATGAACCCAACATACTTGATTTTTTCCTTATTATCCTTTTCCTTATACTGTTAAACTCTTTACTCCTCTAGGTTTATCAGATCACCTTCTTATCTTCGTATCTTGTTCTGTCTCTTCAAGTCTTCCACAAGAATGGCACATGCCTTCGGTGAGGAGAGGTTTGTGGCAATTTGGTACTGCTAACTGGTCTGACTTGCGGTTGTACTTCACTGATTTCCCATGGAAGGATTATTGCTTTCGTGGGAGGGATCAGTCGGAGTGTGCTGAGCGCATAACCTAGGTGATTCTCTCTTACATGGAGGCGTACATTCAATATTCTTTCTCTTCTACTAAACCTAACACACCTTGGTTTAACTCTGCTTGTTCTCGCGCTATCCGCCGTAGGGACGCTGCCTTCAGAGATTACCGTCGTCTTCAAACCCCTGAAACTCATTCAATTTAAATTTCATCTAGGAATCGTGCAAAATCTATTCTTCGAGATACCAAAAACTCTTTTCTCCGCCGCAAATGCAATAATCTTTCTGGCTCCTCTTCCTTTCGACCTTTCTGGCATTTTGCAAAAAATGTTAACTCTAACTTTGCTTCTTCCTATTTCCTTCCACTAGTCTCTTCTGATGGCACAACTGCTATTTTACCTATCTACTAAAGCTGAACTCTTCGCTCATACTTTTGCCAGTAACTCTACTTTAGAAGATTCCGGAGCTATTCCTCCTCCTTCAACCCCCTCCAACTCATTTATGCCTAACATTGTAATTTTCTCTAAAGGTATCATTTTTTGCTCTCTCTGAGCTTAACACTAAGAAGGCTTATGGTCCTGATAGTATTCCTAATGCGGTTCCCAAAACTTGTGCTTCCGAGCTTGCAATCTGCCTTGCTAAACTATATCTTCTTTGTATTTCTACTTTGACCTTCCCTTCTTGCTGGAAACGTGCGCTCATTCAACCTGGGCCGAAGAATGGGGACCAATCTCAACCCTCAAACTACCGTCCTATTTCTTTGACCTCCGTTCTCTCTAAAGTTTTCGAATCTATCCTTAACAGGAAGATTTGGAAACATCTCAATTCTTCCAATCTTATGTCTGATCGTCAGAATGGTTTTCGTAAAGAACATTCTACTGGTTTTCTTCTTTCCCTACTTTCTGACCCTTGGTCCTCCGCTATTCGGGGTTTCGGTGAATCTTTCGCTGTGGTGCTAGACATATCGAAAGCTTTCGATAGATTCAGGTACAAAGCTTTGATTTCCAAACTTCCATCTTTCGGAATCTATCCTTCTCTCTGTAACCTTCTCTCTAATTTCCTTTTCGGTCGTTCTATAGCAGCTGTTGTAAACGCCACCGTTCTTCCTATAAATCTATAAATAGTGGTGTTCCTCAAGGATCTGTTCTTTCTCCAACTCTTTTTCTAATTTTCATCTATTTCTATTACTTCGTCTCCTATACACTCCTATGCCGATGACTCCACCCTTCATTACTCCTTTCAATTTGAAAGACGTCCCTCCCAACAGCAATTTATAGATTGAAGAAGGATGGCCTTGGAGCAACTGACCTCTGATCTTTCTCTTATTTCAAATTGGGGCAGAGGAACATGGTCGTTTTCAATACCTCAAAAACTCAATTCCTCCATCTTTCTACTCGACACAATCTTCCACACAACTATGATATCTTCTTCGAAAACACACAACTCAAACCTTCATCTGTTCTCAATATTCTCGGAGTTTCTTTTTCTCGTGATCTTTCTTGAAAAGATCCCATTATTTCTCTTTCTAAACAAGCTTCTAAGAGGTTGATTGTTCTGAGGCGCCTTCGTGGAATTTTTAACCCACCCTTTTGCTTGCTCTGCATAGAGGTGTTGTTCACCCCTGTATGAAGTACGCCTCTCCCATCTGGGGTGGTTCCACACATACAGCTATTCTCGAAAAGGTGGAGTCTAGGGCTTTTCATCTCATCAATTCTTCTGCTCTTCCTAACTCTCTCCAGTCTCTTTCTTCCCGTCGAATTGTTGCACCACTTTCTCTATACTATCGCTATTACATCGGACATTACTCTTCTGAACTCTCTCTTCGCATACCTCCTCCTTTGAGAAGGGCTCATGCGACACGACTTTCTACACAGTCTCATCCTTTCTCTGTCCAACTCTCCGACCCTAGACTTAATCACTATGCTCCCTCTTACATGTACTCTTCTGGTTATGTCTGGAACACACTCCCTTTATCTCTTTTCCTAACTTTCTTTGGTTTTCACACTTTTAAACGTCGTGTATCGGGTCACGTTGGCGATTAGCTATCAGATCCCGAATGTTCCCACTTCTGGTGATATTTGATAGGCTTCCGGCCTTTGCCCACCAGAGGAGACATAAAAAAAATATATATTTGGATTTTTTTCTTTGTATGAGTGCATAAGGTTGTTTTTATTGCATATATATGTATGCATGTACTTCAATGTATTGTGTTTAAAAAATTAACAAATATGAGTAGAAAAGGAAAATAATGAATCATTTTATTTATAGCTTTGTAAAAAAAACTGATATTAGTTTAGAATATATTAAAAAATATGGAAAAATAAAATATGTATAGTGAAATAAAATGTATGTACAAAGATTGTTCAGTAAACTAAAAATGGAGTATATAAATACTGGGAAAAATGAAAATTTTGAAATTTGCAAAGTTGATGTACATGACTGACGAAAGAATTATTTTAGTTTTATAATTGAAAGCTTCCGTGGCAAAGTGGTTAATGTCATGGGGATTAGATCCTGGGTTTCGGTTTTATATTCTTCATCTGTCAAACTTGAAAGTTGATTTCTCATGGTTATTTAATTTGGTGGGCATTTTATGCTGAGTTTTGTTATATGTTGTTATTGGTTTGAGATAGTATTTGAAGCTTTAGGCTTAGATAAGAAATACCACGTGGCTCAAAATTCTACAATGCCTGTGATGAAAACCATGTGAATAAATAAGAATAGAGAAGGAAAAACATGAAAAAGATTGAGAATGATCATATCACAGCGAAGAGGTAAACTGATTGATTCTGAAGGCCTCCGGCATTCGGAATACAAGGTGTTATTTCAAGACATTCGAAAGATAAGGCTTTGTGCCTTCCGGCATTGAAAAATGAGCTGGGTCGAAGAGCCTAGTGCCTCCGTACACGTCAAGAAAAGAGTAGAAAGAGGTCTCTGTTCTCGATAATCCCAATTCCGAAAAAGGAAGCTCTTTCTTCCAAATTCTATCAGGAAGGAGAGTTAAAAATGGTGTTATGGCTATGTTGTCAGCTCCTTAAGGAGGGGAGGAAAAAAAAGGTGTGAAGGGAGAGGGTAATAGAAGGATAAACAAGGAAGAGGGTATATATAACTCCGTTGGTGCTTAATCATCAAAAAATGTAAGGATAGTGGCTGAAAATTGGAACGTTGTGGCAACTGCACCAACCTCTAAGGAGAGGTAGAATGAGGTAGAGAGGTGTGGGAAAATGAGGATGTGTGTCTCTCCAGGTAGGATTAAACCCTAAAAAGCGGGTCAGGAAACAGGCTTAAAAAAAGGAGGGCTCTGGTTACTCCGCAGAGAGCAGCAGAAAGAGGGGTCAAGTGAAGGTGCATATCCTTTCGGGTGGGGAAAGAACATGAGAAAATATGGAGTACTGAGGGTACGCCGCCAAACCCTAAGGGGGGTCACCCTTCGGGGAGGGGTCATTTACCAAATAAAAATGGGTCAGGAAGGAGTCTGGGCTTGCAACATTCCAGAAAAACTCCTCTCGAAAGAGAGAGAGAGTTCAGCATTGTCGTGCTAGATTTGAAATTGTAAATTGAAGGCCAACTTGCCATTTTGTATGCGAATCTCGGTTCCTGTAACTATATATATATAATATATATATATATATATATATATATATATATATATAATATATTATATTATATATATTATATAAATATATTATATAATATATAGATATTAATATATACTGAATTTAAATAGTATTTAAACTCTGTACTGAAACTTTAAAAGGATTTCCAACGTTGTCCAATCCCTGATATATATATATATATAATATATATATATATATATATATATATATATATATATATATATATATATATATATATATATATATATATATATATATATATATATATATATATATAATATATATATAATAACTTAGTATTTAAAACCACTATAAATAAATATTTAAAAGGTAAAACACTAAAAAGATATTAACATTGAAGATAAAAAAATTATCAAAGCCGGAGTATTAAAAACAAAAAGTAAGTGGCAACAGTTTTAGAGACTTGTTTCCTGTCTCCCTCATCAGGCCAGCAGTAAGAGAAAAATTACTGTTAGCCTTATGAGGGAGACAAGAAACAAGTCTCTGAAACTGTTGCCACTTTCCTTTTTTTTTAATCCTCCTTGTTTTCATACAGAAATTTTTCTAAATAATTCTTTTAATTGGTTTTTCTAATTACATTATTCTAAGTAAATTATTCTTAGTTTCCCTAAGTTGGGTTTCCTAAGAAGCTTTCCTAAGAAATTTTTGTAGGTAAATTTTTCTAAGTAGTTTCTCATTAGTAAATTTTCGTAAGTACTTTCCAAAGAAATTTTTCATACTTAATTTTTTCATAAATAATTTTTTCCTAAGTAATTTTTTCCTAAATAGCTTTCCTAAGTAATTTTTCCTTAGTAGTGTCTCCTAAGTAAATTTTTGTAAGTAAATTTTTCCTAAGTAGCTTTCCTAAGTAATGTTTCATAAGTAGTTTCAACAAAATTATTCTAAGTAAATTTTTCCTAAGTAATGTTTCCTAAGTAAAGTTTTCGAATTAAATTTTTCCCAAGTAGCTTTCCTAAGTAATGTTTCCAAAGTAATTTTTCCTAAGTAAATTTTTCTAAGTAATTTTTTCGTAAACAGTTTTTCCTAAGTATCTTCCCTAAGTAATTTTTCATAAGTAATTTCTCCTAAGTAAATTATTCTAAGTAAATTTTTCCTAAGTAATGTTTCCTATTAAATTTTTTTAAGTACATATTACCTAAGTAGCTTTCCTAAGTAATGTCTCCTAAGTAATTTTTCCAAAGTAAATTTTTAAAGTAATTTTTTTTCGTAAATAGTTTTTCCTAAGTTGATTTTAATAAGTAATTTTTCCTAAGTAGCTTTCCTAAGTAGTTTTTCATAAGTAGTTTCTCCTAATTAAATGAAAATTTTTCTAAGAAAATTTTTCCTAACTTTCCTTAGAAATGTTTCCTAAGTAATTTTTCCAAAGGAAATTTTTAAAGTAATTTTTTTCGAAAATAGTTTTATCTAAGTTGGTTTTCTGAAGTAATTTTTCCTTAGCAGCTTTCCTAAGTAGTTTTCCATAAATAGCTCTCCTAAGTAAATGAAAATTTTTCTAAGTAAATTTTTCCTAAGTAACTTTCCTAAGTAATGTTTGCAAAGTAATTTTCCTTAAAAGTTAGTTTTTTTTAGCAATTTCTTTCGTAAACTGTTTTTTCCTAAGTTGATTTTCCTAAGTAATTTTTCCTAAGCAGCTTTCTTAAGTAATTTCTCCAAAGTAAATTTTCTATGAAAATTTTTCCTAAGAAGCTTTTCTAAGGAATGTTTCCTGAGTAATTTTTCCTACGTAAAATTTTCTAAGCAATTTTTCTATGTACATTTTCCTAAGTAATGTTTCCAAAATGGTGTTTCTAAGTAAGAAATGATGAGTGGTGTTGTTGTTGTTTATGGATTTGTTTGTGCGTGCATATGTGTATACGTGTGAATGTGTTTGTGATTATGGCTGTAATTATACATATAAACTTAAAGATAAGCTTAAACAAGTAATAACTTCTATGCAAATGAGCACGAGTTAGGAAATACTTGAACTAGGGATATGTCTGTATTTCTTTGGTCTTGATTCAATAATAAAGTTGTTAAATGCAGAGGATATATATATATATATATATATATATATATATATATATATATATATATATATATATATATATATATATATATATATATATATATATATATATATATATACTAGAGGTTATGGGCGTAAACATATATAAGTACAATAAAGCACAAGTTGAAGAGCTGATATTTCTTTGAACATTACTTGATGTTAAAAAATTTGTGTGATATAGAGAATAAAGATGTATACATTAAAAGAATTAGGTAAAAGAATTTTTATAACATAAAGAGAATAAGATATGACAAGTTTTATAAATTGCTTAATGGAGTAGAGAGAGAGA
>SEYY01000678.1:54122-56622 GCA_009176605.1 Armadillidium nasatum
ATTATTATTATTACTTTTCTAGCATACTTAATTCGACTTATCATAACCTGAACGACCGAAGTTTGCCGTGTGATACAGGCCTAACTGATTGATGGAACGTTGCCGTGACATACAGGCCTACTGCCATATATATTATTATTATATATATATATATATATATATATATATATATATATATATATATATGTTGTAATACCTCAGTAGGCCTGATGCCACGGCAAGTTCGTTCTCAATATGTTAGGCCTGATTCACACTGAAATCTCCGTTCGTTCAGGTTATGATAAGTCGAATTAAGTATGCTAGAAAAGTAGTATAATAATATTAATAATATAATAATAATAATAATAATAATAATAATAATAATAATAATAATAATAATAATAATAAAATGATAAATAATAATAATACACATTTCAATAAATTTGCATTGATATATCGATGTTTTGAAATGTCAATATTTCCATATATCGAAGGTTGTATTACAGTACGTTTCAGAAAAATAGCTGAACAGTCGAAGGACAAATATGGCAACCTGTTATTCAAATGATTTTGGTATTTTTGTACAAACGAAGGCCAGTCGAAGAACAGTTGCTCTCACCATTTCGGAGTAAAAATATCAGTTTTTTTTTTTAAATATTTTCTCTTTTTATAATTTATTTATTACTCATCCGAAAGAAAAGTATGTGTAGAATGTATTTAAACATATTTTGACTTCATATTTTCAATATAGTGAAAATAAAAAAGGTTCGTGCTGGATCGAATTTATTAATAATAATAATAATAATAATAATAATAATAATAATAATAATAATAATAATAATAATAATAATAATAATAGAAAATAATAATAATTTCCTGTTAAATAACCATTATCTTACACATAGTATTTTTGTATATTCAGTATAACATTCAGTATATTCTGTCATTTAGTACATTTTATTCAGTACAATTTCCTTTATCCAATTCAATTTTTTTCCGTACAATTTTCCGTGCATACTATGTACTATATCCTTCAAATATTTGTTGTACACTTGTAAAAATTCTTTACATGTACAATAAAACCTTGAGTACATTCTATATTTCTCCTATATGTACTATCGTGGACAGGAATAATGCACTATTGCTTGGGTTGAACATTTTTCAAAGTAACATGAGTCTAAGTTTTAGATTAAATATTCAGCCAATCATCTTTCTACAAGATACTTTAGATACGCCCACTGGCACAGTCTATAACTATAACAGTATTTTAAATATGCGTAATATTTGGAAACGATGTAGTTACACACACACACACACACACACACATATATATATATATATATATATATATATATATATATATATATATATATATATATATATATATATATATATATATATATATATATATATATATATATATATATATATATATATATATATATATATATATATATATATATATATATATATATATATATATATATATATATATATATATATATATATATATATATATATATATATATATATATATATATATATATATATATATATATATATATATATATATATATATATATATATATATATATATATATATATATATCAAATTAACAAAGGTTTTTGCCGTATATTTTCTTAAGTGAAAATATGTATAAATAATTGATTATATTAATAAACTACAAAGATTCCATATTATGATGGTATCGACAAATTCTACAACTGGTAAAAAGTAAAGTTAATCTATATATATATATATATATATATATATATATATATATATATATATATATATATATATATATATATAATAGTAATAATAATAATAATAAATATATATATATATAAAGGTGCATAATAAAATCGAATGGGTATCGATATAAATATTGATACTTTATCGATATTTTTTCTGGTATAAAATTGAATTGAAAAACATTTTTTTTTTCCTCTATGCGAGCCATAGGAGGGAGTTTCAAGGTCATTCGACATGTATTACTTGAAAGGTCTTTTTCTCGGGAACCGTTTCGAATTATGAAAAACTAATAACAGATTTGGAATTTGCAATGATGCTACTAAAGAACTACTGATTTTTTATAATTTTTATAAAATAATTTTCATCCCCAAAAGTTGAGATCATTGTCCCCTTTTGGGAATGCATTGATTGGTCTTATCTCATTAACCATATGGAATTATGAAAAACTATAAATTATGAGAAATTAAAAAAAAAAAAAAAAAAAAAAAAAAAAAAAAAAAAAAAAAAAATTACAAAAATTTTAAACAAAATTTTTTAAAAAATGAAAAAAAAAAATTTTTCATTTGATTCAAGGTCGTTCGACAGGTGTCACTTTAAAAGTCTTTTTATCAGGAACAGCTTGGAATTATGAAAGCCTGCTATATATTTGGAATCATATAAAATTTTTCTGAACAAAATATTAAACAAAAAAGTGGGGGAAATTTTTCACCCCTAAACTGGGGGAATTGAGTTTGAGGTTCCTGTTATAAGTAAAAGGCAGTGAGG
>SEYY01000678.1:61622-86622 GCA_009176605.1 Armadillidium nasatum
CATTATTAGATTTGCGCATATCTTCTTCCTCTTATCATTATTATTATTATTATTATTATTATTATTATTATTATTATTATTATTATTATTATTATTATTATTATTATTATTATTATTATTATTATTATTATTATTATTATTATTATTATTATTATTATTATTATTATTATTATTATTATTATTATTAGTTATTATTATTATTTCTGTTATTAGAATTAGTATTGTTATTACTATTTTCACTATTATTAATTTTATAAAATATTTGTATTTTAATTACCATTATCTTTATCACTCATTTTATTATATGCACTATTTTAGTATTTACTTTTTAATAATAAAATTAAAAACTGATTTAACTACTAAATCTTGGAGCTCAATGGAAACTAACGTGTATCCCCTTAGAAGTCCCTTGTCAGAGAACTGTACAATCACTTCATTACTATTATTATTGTTATTATTATAGAATAGTTAGTTAAAAATAAATAAATTTTATACTGATAAATATTATACATATTTAAATATTTTAAATTATAATGTACGTTCAATGAATAAAGAATTTTGAATTGAATTGAATTGAATTATTATTATTATTTTCTTTTGTATATGAAAATAAATATTTTTCCTACCGCACGAATCAAGACTGATATGAGAAACTTTTTATCGGAAAATTCAATTCTAATTCATTCACTGATAATAATAATGATCATAGGGGCATTTTTATTATTATTATTAATTTTTCTTTCTTTCTATATATATATATATATATATATATATATATATATATATATATATATATATATATATATATATATATATATATATATATATATATATATATTAATATGTATATATATATATATTTATATATATATATATATAATATATATATATATATATATATATATATATATATATATATATATATATATATATATATATATATATTAGAGTGGAATAATTTTACCTACCACAATTAAATAAATCATTCCTTATATTATTTTATTTTAAATTATTAATTGATAAATAATTAATATTATATATCTTATTTAAATGACCTATAAAAATTAGCTGAGAATATAATTTTTTTTTTTTAAAATTCCTTAAAAATGGCAATTTCCATTTATTTACATATGTACAGTCGTCCAAGGGAATTCTTCCAACATTATTGATACACATATTCATTGAAAAAAAAAAATGGCGGTGATGAATTTATCATTTAAAGATTAACCAATGAGAATTTAGTTAAATTTAGTTAAACTCCGCCCAAATTTTTTATTTTCTTTTAATGTGGAATATATGATTTATATAAAGACACAGTAAAAATTGAAATTCTAGTGGAACGAAAACATCCTTTTACACTTCTTATTATAATATTTGATCTAACATTTCATTAATATTGGAAATAAATTTACCATAACAAAATTATTTACGAAATGATCAGGTAACTTAGAATTGTAATTAATTTAAACGAGAATGGAAAATATTGTTTTGTTTTATTTAATGGTTTTAGATGGAGTTCGTTATATATATATATATATATATATATATATATATATATATATATATATATATATATATATATATATATATATATATATATATATATATATATATATATATATATATATATATATATATATATATATATATATATATATATATATATATATATATATATATATATATATATATATATATATATATATATATATATATATATATATATATATATATATATATATATATATATATATATATATATATATATATATATATATATTATATATATATATATATATATATATATATATATATATATATATATATATATATATATATATATATATATATATATATATATATATATATATATATATATATATATATATATATATATATATATATGGCCAGACTTCGGATTGAGCCAGCAACATATTTTAAAAACTACTGAACCTACGTAAAAAAGAATTACATTTTTAGAATCCTTGTCGAATTTGAGGTAGGAAACATTGGGAAATAAAAAATAAATTCTTATAATAATAAAGTTTATATAAGTAAAGTTTACTTATTTTTAATTCTCGCGAGAATCGTACGTCTGGCAATGTCCGTTTTTTTCAATTTTTTCGAAATTGGGAAAAATGGGAAATACCCCAAATCGTCGACAGGACAAGTTGTTTACAGTATCATCATCACTCACGGGTCGGGGGTACGGGGGCAGAGCCCCCCGTAGACAAATGTTCAGTATAACAAAAAATTTAAGTTTGTTACGTTATCAGTTTTTTTTTTTTTTTAATTTATTTTCAAACATTTTACACTTTTCCTAACTGAAATTCGACAAGGATTCTAAAAATGTAATTCTTTTTTACGTAGGTTAAGTAGTTTTGTAAATATGTTGCTGGCTCAAACCGAAGTCGGACCATATATATATATATATATATATATATATATATATATATATATATATATATATATATATATATATATATAGAGAGAGAGAGAGAGAGAGAGAGAGAGAGAGAGAGAGAGAGAGAGAGAGAGAGAGAGAGAGAGAGAGAGAGAGAGTGCTGTAAGAGTTAATCAACTGATCCATCTGGTAAACTCTCTTTGCTCTTTTTTCAAATAACAATGAATTTGAACAACTGATGTAGTCTCCTACCCGTATAACTTATATTCTTGGAGATAAACTTTACTCTCTTGATCTTTTCCTAACTTCTAATCCATCTGCACATACTGTTAAGAGATCCCCCCATAAACACATCCCTTCATTTTTCAGGGGGTGAAAAACTTTCCTCTGTTTCCTTTCAATTGTCTATTAGTAAAATCCTTTCTGATTCCAAATATGTAATAGGATTTTCATAATTCCATACGGTTCCTGTAGCATAGCCTTTTAAAATGACACCTGTCAAATGACCTTGAATTTAGCGGTAAATGAGGCACACAAAAAGAAATTTAAAAAAAAAAATTTTTTTTTTGAACATGTTGGTGAATTGTTATAGGAAATTTTATGCTGATTCTAAATATGTAATTAGTTTTTCATAATTTTAAAAGGTTACTAAGATATAGCCACTAAAACATGGAATTATACGTATATTTTACAAACTATTGGGTACTTCTGTTTTGGGTGGTAAAATTTCCACCATATATATATATATATATATATATATATATATATATATATATATATATATATATATATATATATATATATATATATATATATATATATATATATATATATATATATATATATATATATATATATATATATATATATATATATATATATATATATATATATATATATATATATATATATATATATATATATATATATATATATATATATATATATATATATATATATATATATATATATATATATATATATATATCAAGCTCAAATGGGGGAACTCTCTCTGAAAAAAAATGGAAAATAATAATATATATATATATATATATATATATATATATATATATATATATATATATATATATTATATATTATATATATATATATATATATATATATATATATATATATATATATATATATATATATATATATATATATATATATATATATATATATATATATATATATATATATATATATATATATATATATATATATATATATATATATATATATATATATATATATATATATATATATATATATATATATATATATATATATATATATATATATATATATATATATATATATATATATATATATATATATATATATATATATATATATATATATATATATATATATATATATATATATATATATATATATATATATATATATATATATATATATATATATATATATATATATATATATATATATATATATATATATATATATATATATATATATATATATATATATATATATATATATATATATATATATATATATATATATATATATATATATATATATATATATATATATATATTTAATTTTTATATTTAAGTACACTCCATGTAGCCTCTATATTTTGAGTGTAAGGTCCAGTTTGAGGATCCACAAAATTTTTGCTGTGGTTTTGATGTTTAAAAAAAATTTTTTTTACGACAATTGATGAACTAAAAAACTTAAATTGGGTGTTATACCCGGCATATGTCTACGGGGGGTAAAGCCCCCCGTACCCCCGGACCCGTGAGTGATGATGATATTGTCGACTACTTTTCCTTTTCTACGATTTGGGGTATTTTCCATTTTTTTTTCAGAGAGAGTTCCCCCATTTGAGCTTGTGCCTATATATATATATATATATATATATATATATATATATATATATATATATATATATATATATATATATATATATATATATATATATATATATATATATATATATATATGTTATTTCACCTCTGGTGGGCAAAGGCCAGAGGTCTACCAATATTCCACCAGAGTTAGGCGGAAAGTCGGAAACATGGTCAAATTAAAAGCCGACATGACCTGATACATAGCGTTTGAAGGTGCCTAAGTCGTAGGAAGTTGGGAAAATAGATGAAGGAAGTGTGTTCTAGACTTTAAAATGAGTACATGCAAGATTGAGCATAGCGGTTAAGTCTGAGGTCAGAGAGTTGGACAGAGAAATTATGAGACTGTGTAGAAAGACGAGTCGCACGAACCTTCTCAATGGAGGAGGTATGCGACGAGAGAGTTCAGAAGAGCAGTGTCCATTGTAATAGCGATAGTAAAGAGAGAGTGACGCAAAATTTCGACGGGCAGAAATAGATTGGAGAGAATTTGTTAGAGCAGGAGAGTTGATAAGGCGAAAAGCTCTAGACTCCACCTTTTCCAGGAGAGCTGTATGAGTGAAAGGTTGTTTTAATTTATCTTAATTTTTTTTAAATATATCACGATCATTCATGTGTTAAATACTTCTCAAGGAGGGGGTTTAGTTGTAGCTGCCAAATATACTCTACAAGATGAAATCGAATTACCACAGAAATTGGAGAAAAAATTGTTTCTATATTGCAATTTTAAAACAAAATTTAAACTAGTAAAATTTTGAATGCTGTTATATTCTCACATATTAAAATATTAAAATCAGTGTTTTGAAGATACTACAGGGTGTCCCAATTGTCCCAAGCCCCAGATATGAGCTTATAGATATCAAAAAACTAGTCAAATTAAATTTGGTGTGTCTGAATCGTACTGACGTCATAACAAGTATATTGTAATTAAACTATAAATTATATACTATATTATGTATGTTAAAAATGCATGTATTACACACTTGAATAAAGAATCAAGAAAAGACAATTTAATTTTTCCTTTTCACAAAATATTTAAATGTATTAAAATAATAGAAATATTTAAAATATGCTTTTTCAAATTCATCTTCATCTTCTAAAAATTCTTAATTGTCCCATTACATATATATATATATATATATATATATATATATATATATATATATATATATATATATATATATATATATATATATATATATATATATATATATATATATATATATATATATATATATATATATATATATATATATATATATATATATATATATATATATATATATATATATATATATATATATATATATATATATATATATATATATATATATATATATATATATATATATATATATATATATATATATATATATATATATATATATATATATGACTTCGGATTGAGCCAGCACCATATCTTAAAAACTACTGAGCCTACATAAAAAACAATTACATTTTTAGAATCCCTGTCGAATTTTTGGTAGGAAACATTGGGAAATAAAAAATAAATTCTTATAATAATAAAGTTTATATAAGTAAAGTTTACTTATTTTTATCTGTCGCGAGTATCTTACGCCTGGCAATGTCCGTTTTTTTTTTCAATTTTTTCGAAATTTGAAAAAATGGGAAATACCCCAATTTGTCGACAGGAAAAGTTGTCTACAGTATCATCATCAATCACGGGTCCCCTAGAGCCCCCCTAGACATATGTTCGGCTTAACACCAAATTTAAGTTTCTTACGTCATCACTTGTCGTTTATTACGTCATCATGTGTCATAAGTTGTCGTACACAATCATGTTTTTTTTTTTTTTTTTTTTTTTATTTGCAAATATTTTACACTTTTCCTAACTGAAATTCGACAAGGATTCTAAAAATGCAATTCTTTTTTAGGTACGTTCAGTAGTTTTTAAGATATGGTGCTGGCTCAAACCGAAGTGTGACCATATATATATATATATATATATATATATATATATATATATATATATATATATATATATATATATATATATATATATATATATATATATATATATATATATATATATATATATATATATATATATATAGTATATATATATATATATATATATTGTGCTTTGCAAGCAAAATGATAATGAAAGCTTCCTATTAAATCGTTCTCTAAATAAAAAATAAATTTTAAACTAAAGTATAAATAACGTATCAAAATAAAATATAAATTAACTAAAACTACAAACTATCTAATAAGGTTTCGTTTTAAAGTAAATTTTCACTCATTTTATTAAAAAAAATAACAAAAAGATTAAATTAAATTTGTCGTCAAATATTAAAGGTTTTCATGAACTGGGTATTTATCACCTGTGTTTTTTATGAAAGCTCTATTTTGCATAAAAAGAAAATAAAAACATTTTGAGAGGCGTAATTGACCTGTGATTGGCTGAACATGAAATGATCTCCATTTTGTATATATATGTATTTTCACCTTTACTTGGACGAACTCTCTTGGACGACTGTACCTATTAAACTAAAATTTATTTTTCTTTAAAATTTATATTCTTTTAAAATTTATTCCTAAATATATTATTTAAAATTTTCCGTAATTTTTTAATTCAATTCTCATTTCTTTCTGTCGATATTTCTTTTCTGACAACTCGTCTTCTTTGACAAGTTTTTGTTTGTAAACAAAGTCATTCCTGAAACACAAGTTCTACTGAAATCTTGTGATTTTTATTTGAATTCATATTGGAGAAAATTATTACCATATTTAATTATGCATATTTTTCTAGTAATAACCGTCATGTTACACTAGAAAATGCAATTGTCCTAGTTTATTTTCACAGATTTAAGTTGTTTGACATACCAGAACCTTGGAATAGCTATTCATAGTGATATGAGATTAAATTTTCAGTTCCTAGAGTAGAAAACTCACTGTAAAAATTTTGATTGTCATACCTTTAGTATGGTCATACCTTTGGTATGGTCATACCTTTAGTATGGTTATATTTAAGTTGAAATGCTATGATCATTCTTAACCCCCAGATATAATCTAATAGTTTGATATTTTAAATATTTTTCTATATTATTTTAATATATCTTCTAGCAATTATATTATTTTAGAGTTTTTTTTCACTCTTTATATTTTTTATAATGAGTGGGTATAATTTCTTTTCTGATGCCTAAATCCAGAATAAGAAGCCTCTCTATTTTCTTATATGCTATGAAGATATTATTTACTATATTATATTCCATTAACCATACCATTCCCCATTATATGTTTTCTCATATCATTTATACATTTCAGGAACAACCTTTTTACCAAGCCAATTCTTGTCATTCTGATGTTTTGAATAAAATTTGAAATTCAAAACAATACTGTTTCAACAGATTCACCTCAATAGATTACCTACAAAAGTAATATGTACTATATCCAACTTTAAGTATTTCTTAATATATTAAAAAGTTTAATATATTATTCCTAATAATTGCCGATAATTCCAATTTTCTTAATTGCAAATAATTTAATTCAATAAATCCTCCATACCAAAGATGTTAGAAAATATCTCACCAGTCATCCTTGAATTATATTTTACCTAAATAAATTTCTAAATTTATAGTCGACCAATTGTTTTAAAAATTCTTCATTGGGAAATTTCCCAGTCATTTCCATTAAAAATATGCAATTTCTGAATTTCACCTAAACTGCGAAAAATTATAAATTATTTTACCTAAATAGGTTATTCTGATCCGACTTAATTACTTTAATTATTAATTTAAATTCCTATTTCAGTTAAAAAGGTCATTTATTCAAAAATTCCACCTCAGATTTAAAATTTTCACCTCTGAATTATAATTCCATCTCTGATGTATATGTTTGAAAATATGTGTCCATATTTCTTCACTGTTATATGTTAGAGAATTCACTTTTTCTATATTTTTTTTACCATTGCTATCTTTGCTACTTTTGTTATCTTTCCTATCTATGCTAAATGTTTATAAATTCTCCTATTATTTAAATATTTTTAAAACTTATACTTTTGAATTTCCTACTTCAGATTAAATCCCAAAATTCCAATTACCATATTCTTAATTTTTTTTTATTCCACCTACTATATCTGTAATTCTTAAAAAAAAATTTTTTACCTACGTAAAACTACCATATCTGTATTTCTTAAAATTTTTGCATTATTCTACCTATATATTCATATAAATTTTGCAACCTACATACAACATATTTTGTTTTCAGTCCTAATATTTTCTTAGGGATTTAACTAACAAATCTCTACTCCTAGTACTCTTACTCATACTACTACTGCTACTACTACTACTACTACTACTACTACTACTACTACTACTACTACTACTACTACTACTACTACTTACAAATTTAATGTATTTGATTAAAAAAAAAAAAAAAATTGTTGCTTTACTCTGCCTTCATACGACATATTTGTCTTCGTTCCTAAATTAAAATTTTTTCCCTACTTTCCATCCTATATCCTATGTAAGTTTTTCTACCCTGGAGGAGGAAATTATCCTATTTATCATATAATATCCAATTTGTACTGTTTACCTTCCCTTATTTTTTTAAATTTTTTTTTCTTCCCTGAAGGTGGAAATTTTCCTATTTATCCTAAATAGTCCAAAATTTTAATTCTGTCATATTAGAATTAAATTACAATAAATGTCCTATTTTAAAAATTTATCAATTCTGTCAATTCAATTTCCATTTTATAAAATTATATATATATATATATATATATATATATATATATATATATATATATATATATATATATATATATATATATATATATATATATATATATATATATATATATATATTTTTTTTTTTTTTTTTTTTTTTTTTTTTTTTTTTTTTTTTTTTTTTTTTTTTTTTTTTTTTTTTTTTTTTTTTTTTTTTTTTTTATTTATATATATATATAATATATAATTTTTATAAATGTATTTTTAAAATATATTTATTTTACATATATCCTAATATATTTTTCCTAAATATTTTATCTCATACAGTATCCTAAATTTAAAATTACCACATCATTCCTGTCCAGAAAATGTTCATATAAATTTTACCAATTTTCTTAATTTTCTTCTCACAAGAGAGAAGAAGAATTTTAATCACTAGTCAATATATTATGGTTATATATATATATATATATATATATATATATATATATATTATATATATATATATATATATATATATATATATATATATATATATATATCTATCCTTTCACACTAATTATCACTAATCATCATTAAAAATTGACAAAATTTCACAATTTTGAAACTTGTCATTTATATTCCATAATCTTCCAACATTGCATTATAACATCCAATATAACTCTCCATTATCTTATTTATCTTTGTTAATTATTTAAAATTTTTATTAATTATAAAATTATTATCCAAAATTTAAAAGGTTTATAACCAACTTGGAATTTCTTTCCTTTTCTTTTAAAATTGTAATTTCTTTATTTCCTTAATTCTTCCTTTTCTGTTGAGTATGGAAGAATTCAACAGTAATTTGTGAAAGGACATACTATTAAGTGTTTTATTCCTATATATTGTTCATATAATTTTACTGGAATTCCACAGTACTGATTTTGCTGTTTATTTCTTCCATATATCCCCTTATAAATAATTATCCACATTCAGGCTTTACCTATTACATTTCTATTATATTACCTATTATTTAACTATTATATTCCTATTATTTACCTATTGTATTCCTATTACATTCCTATTTTATTTCTATTATATCAACTTAGAAACAATTACATTATTATACCTTTTCTGAAATTTTCAATCGTTGTTTATTTTTTTATGCTTCAGAATTTCCTCATTAGTTTTTAAACCATTCCTAACATTAAAAGTGCATTCAACAACACATTGAAGTTTAAAATAACTGATTTCCTCGAAGATATTTTTGAGTTTTTATAAAAGTGAACACAAAATCTTTTTATTATTCCTTCTTGTAATAAACACTAAAGCAGTACTCTCATCTTTAAAAAAAATTCTTCTAGCATTTGTAAAAATTTCAATTAATTGTTTAACCTTCCATGATACAAACATTAATATATTATCATGATTAACATTGTAAGTTGAAAGTACATTTTCTAATTCCAATCCTAAAATGTTAAATATTCCTTGTTCTTGATATGTTTCTGCTTCTGGTTCTCGGAGATATTTTGCCTGAAGAGAGAGATTGTTTCAGAAAGTATATATTCACCAAGATCTTTACTAACATCATTGATGCCACAAATTTCCCTAGAAACGGTTTGTTTTTTGCTTAGGCTGCAATGTTTATGAGAATTTCCCGACCTTCTTCAATAAGTTTTACCTTTATTTCGTTCAATCTATTAATTAAAATTCTATTTTCACCTGAATAAGTAGAATTTTCATTAGTAATGATAATTTCTTTATGCTTGGTAGTAAAATTTAAAACACTTTCTTGAACTTTCAATGTAATGTGAACATAATCCAAATCTTCCTTCAATTTCTTCATGTAACTATCAATTTTCCATGTAAAACAAGTTGTTAAAACCATTCTTTATATTCATAATATTCCTCTAATTCTCGAATTTTTATTACAAATAACTTATATACTTAAAACAAAACAACATACCTAGTTACTTATTTACTATACAACAAATAACAAACCATCATCTACTCCCAATTTAAAATTAACAACCCAATATCTATCAACCAAAATTAATAACAAATATATACCAACCAAAATATAGCAATTAAACATCATAAAATTAACCAAAATATAACAAATAACAATCATAAAATCAACAAAAATAACAACAATCATCAATAAATATAATATTACCACTTTGAAATAAACTATTATCTAATTCTAAAATAAAACCTTTTATTTTTATTTTCCTTCTCCTACTGTTCTTCATCTTTCTCTTTAGGGAATTGATAAAACAGTATTCTATTTCCCCAAAAAAGAAAATAAAAATAGAAAATATAATTGGAAAAAAAGTTTTAAAAATTTTTTTTTTATACCTCCTGAATGTGTGTTTGTTTTCAAACATTTTTTGTTTTAGGTTCTTTTGTTTTTTTCCTTTGTTTGAAACATTTTTTCCCCATTTAATTAATTATTTTAAACTAATTTTTTTTCCTCTCATTTAGTTGCTACAAATTTTGATGGTTAATATTTTTTTCCAGTTTCTGCTCTTGCCTCTATTTATTTTATTAAAACAATTTATATATCTAACATTGTTTTAATTTATCTTTGCCTTTTTATTTATATTTTACTATTGCTTTCCTTTACAGAACCATTTATTTTATTTTATTTTTGTTTCTTTTACAGAATTTATATTTTCTTTTTAATTGTATTGTTTCTTTAATATTTCTTTACCAGTTTGCTGAATTATTGGTAAAGTATCAATTACTGAGTAATTTTTTTTCTTTTCATTCAGTAACAGTTATATATATATATATATATATATATATATATATTATATATATATATATATATATATATATATATATATATAATATATATATATATATATATATATATATATATATATATATATATATATATATATATATATATATTATATATAATATATATATAATTTTGATAGCCACTGTGATAAACCGTGGAATCATTTTTTATAATTTTGAAAACTGCTATTCGGGGAATCGAACCCAGGTCCAAAAGATGGAAGTCCATAGTGCTAACCACTACTCCACTGATGGTTCAAAAGGAAATCATCCAAAACTTCTACTGACATAGTTGCCTAGTGAGAGAGCTCTTTCAAGACTTCCCCCACCACAACTTGGGCGTAGGGTTAGCTTGACCAAGGATCTGTCCCCGATTTATACCGCAGTGCAGATGTTATAATTTTGATAGCCACTGTGATAAACCGTAGAATCATTTTTTATAATTTTGAAAACTGCTATTCGGGGAATCGAACCTGGGTCCAAAAGATGGAAGTCCATAGTGCTAACCACTACTCCACTGATGGTTCAAAAGGAAATCATCCAAAACTTCTACTGACATAGCGCCTAGTTTGAATAGTTTGAAATTATATATTTATTGCGAGAATGTAACTCATTCTCTATTTAGTACTAACATGTCTATACTATGTAAAAAATTTTTTTCCTGATTTAAAAATAAATTTTTTATTTATATATATATATATATATATATATATATATATATATATATATATATATATATATATATATATATATATATATATATATATATATATATATATATATATATATATATATGCATAGTAGCGGCCACAAAGTGAAAGGTGCCAGTGCCATGTTGCAAAGCACTGGCGCTTTTGCAATGTTGCATTGCAAATGGGTGGATCCCCCCATTCATGGTCTTTCGTGAGGCGATTTTAATCCTATTAATCTGATAATCCGTCAATTATTCGGATAATCCGATAATTAATCCGGATAATCCCCTAATTAATTATGTTAATCCCTTAATCTTCGCCCCTTTTTGACACTTAACCCTTCAAGCTCCCCCTCCTACTTTCCCTTTGTACGCGATGCTAGTGCCAGAGCTAACTCATTCTCTCTCCTGAGATCCATTTCTAGCTGTTTCTAGCTGTTTCTAGCACTTTCTAGCAATTGGCACTCATGCAAGTCCATGTCAATATCAGGGGAAGAAGGGGAGCCAGTGTCAGCTGATTGAGGGTGAGGTGCATTGCAAGAGCCTCTTTTCAACATTACAAGGCACTCTCGGTGATGACATGTGACTTCATGGCACTGGGCTATCTCGAGACTATGACGAGATCGGACAGCAATTTTTTTTCTTCATCACATGATTTTTATTCCCGTAGATTTTTTTCTCTTAACTACTTGATCTCTGTCCGCCATCTTGGAAACAGGGTCCAATATCTTGGATTAGACACTCGCCATCTTGGATTAGGTATCCGCCATCTTGGATACAGGGTCCGTCATCTTGGTTTAGACATCCGCCATCTTGGATTAGGTATCCGCCATCTTGGATTTGGTATTAGCCTTCCTGGCATTCGCCATCTTGGATTTGGCATACACCATTTTGACCACGTAGTTTTCATCTCCGCAGATTTTCTTCCTTCATCTTGAATTTGATTTTGAATTTTACCGCCATCTTAAATTTGATTTTGAATTCTCTCGCCATTTCTTCTTGACCCCATGTCGCGCTATCGCGGGGCTCGACCACATGTCGCACAAACATTCGCGATGTTGTCATCACGTGACATTTTATTTTTACAGGGAATATTCACCACTTTCAAAAACGAATTTAAAATATCATGACATAATGATCATAAATTCTTTTGACGTCATACCTTTTCTTTATTTATTAGCATTCAAGTCCAGACTTGATACTTTTTTTATGTAACTTAAATAAACACCTGTGTTTTTTTCATTTTTATTTATTTTTATTTGTTTATTTATTTTAATTTTTATTTATTTTTATTTTTTATATTTTTTTTTATTTATATTTATTTATTTTTATTTTTATTTATTTATTTTTTATTTTCATTATTTTTCATTTTTATTTATATTTATTTATTTTCATTTTTTATTTTTATTTTTAATTTTATTTATATTTTTTTATTTATTTTTATTTTTATTTAAATTTATTTATTTTTATTTTTTATTTATTGTTACTTTTATTAATTTATTTTTTATTTTTTCATTATTTTTTTATTTATATTTATTTATTTTTTATTTTTTCATTATTTTTTTATTTATATTTATTTGTTATTATTTTTATTTATTTTCATTTATTTCTATTTATTTTATTTTTTATTATTTATTATTTATTTTTATCATTTTTATTTATTTTTTTAAAATTAATATGAACATTTTAATGCCATCACGTAGTAAAACATGAAAGGGTGATTAATACACACAAAAAAACATACACACACACACACATGTATACGTACAAACATCTGCGTTCAATGTAAATAAAAACCTGAAATATAAAAATTTCAAAGAGAGGAATGTCTTATTTTATTTCATTTATTACGTAATTTCTAAAAATATAATCATTCGCATAAAAATTTTTAACATTAAAAATATTTATAATCTTATTAAAAGATACATTTTAAAAAAAAAATTATAAAATAAATACAACGTCTTTACATGATGAATATTATTATATTTAAAAAAGCAAGTTACATAATGTTGGCTTAACATAAATTCCAAATTTAATGAATTCAAAAAATAAGCATCATCATTTTTATTTTTATAAACAGAGATCCAATGTCCATCGCTAACAATTCAAGGCGACGCATTGGAGATAAACCCTGAATATATTTCTAATTTCACTGAGGCGAGTTCATCACAGGCAAACACGCCTAAAAATCTTTTTTCATTTTTGAAAACATTTAAAATTTCTTCTTCGTTCATCTTTAATAATTCAAGATTATATTTCATATACGATCAATCTAGATGATTTGAGGATGTTCCATATATACCATGACTGATAGAGGGAGAGGTCAATGCTTTGTCAAAAGTTAAACTTAGTCCCAATGTTTCTTTTCTTACAATGTTAAGATGATAAGTTTTACACGCTGAAAGATCGGGTGTAAGATCATAACTTTACAAGTTATTATTTTCAAGATTATGAATTCAAATCAATGCCTCTCCCGTTATCACCACAAGTCACAGTATTCGGAATTAAATTGTAAAAAGGTAGTGAGCATAATGAATTCAATCCATTGTATAACATCTAATAACTGAGTCCGTATGGTTGACCGTTTACATTTAAACTGATGGCTCTAAGCCCAAAAGTTGTAAACCTAAATGGAGATTTTTTATAACTTTCTGAGTACGCATAATGTTTTACAACTCCGATTATTACTTTCTGTGGAAGACTACCATTGACTATATTCGAAATATTAATATTTGATAAACCTTGTGAGAAATTAAAAATTTTAGTCTCAGTTCTCTTATAGGATATTTTGCAGTAGTCTCAAGAAGAGATTTCTCAATCTCTAAATGTTTCTGTGGAGCTAATTTTACTTTTCTTCCATATATATATAAGCATCTAATAACTGAAATGTTGGTTTTGGTGCCTCAGTTGTAGCATTAGCTGCACTCAATACACTGAGTGCAAATGGTGCGGTTGCTCTTACCAACCGTACACGTGTATCTACAGAAGGTAGTATAAGCCATTTTTGTGAGAATATATCCCCATTTATTCTTCCATAATATTCATATGTATTATTTCGGGATTTAGCACACCTACTCTGATGTTTTTCAATATCTTTGAAACTATAAAACCCACACGATTGTAAATGAGATTGTTTCGCAACGTCTGAGTAATATAAAACGTGTTCAATATAACTCTTGTAAGGATAACTTGCAGCTGACGCTCCTAAAGAAGTTTTATTTAAAATTACATCAATCTGGCTAAAGCATGTGTATAAGAAATTTCTTTAAGTATAGAGAAAGTGATCATCGGGACTTTACTTTTAAATATAAAATACATTCGATGGGTCAAGGTATTTGCCTGAGGTTCCCGGCACGTTAAATTCTAAAGGGACATCAGTGTTCGTTATAGAGTGTACAGGGTTAATACTGATAAAGTTGGTTTAACCTACATTGGTTTGTGTAGGGTTGACGGAGAAGAGTTCTATCTCTGTTTTGCAACAGTCGGGACTAGAGGGGTGAAGGAAGTGCATCTTGCTCCTACGAGAACTAAATGAATAATGAATCATGACATTATTGTCATTGGTCTTATATTAATATTAATTCCTAGATGAGTGCTTAACTAAAAGTCAAATACATCAATTTCTTTTTTCTTTACTCTACATTTTACAATCTTCTTCTTCTTCCCTTTTATCACCTTCTTACCAACACCAGTCCCAGTCATCTTTCGACGTTTTTTTCGTTTAACATCATCTAACGTTTCATCAGAAACATCAGCAATACGACGTTTTAAGGCTTCACGTGGGTTAACACCTCCTACAACATCGTGCATTATGTTTACTCCTGTCTTTGCAACCTTTCTAGCGAGATATTTTCCACTGGATTTAAATGTAGGCAATGCACCTCTCATCAATTTAGCAAAACAAAACCCGTGGCCATACCATCTCTGCATTCTACTTCCCCTAAAAATTCTCTCCCTCTCCAGTATTATTTATTATTATAATCGGAGCTTTTTTCTGATATGTACTTTGCACAATGCAATACCGTTAGTGAATGGATGAGGATTACCTTCGAACGTATTTTAAATAAATGCGAACCGAGTTCAAATAAGACTTACTCAATGGTAAATAATGTACACTGGGAAATGTTAGGACTCTCTGTTCACGAGGAATATGAATAACTCTTAGAACAGAAGCTTTTGTATTTCCAACATACTGATGCTCGACAATATCTGTGTATATGTACGCCATACCCGGATTCTCTAGCTACTTTGAAGGATTACTCACTAACTGAATAGAGTTTGTAACCTCTACCTTTTACAACATCTTGTTCTAAGTATTCTTTAATAGTAGGGATGTATTTCATTAAATTATGTAGAGAAGACTTGGTTGCTGAATTAAGTCGTAATGACTCGTCCACAGGTGATTCAGGAAGGTAAATACACCTGCGAAACCAGTCTGAGAGTTGGAAAATAAATTATCTTCTATCTTTCAAATTCGCATGTATTACAGATCTTAAAGTAATGAGTTCATAATCCTAATTTGGGGCATTATTAGTTTGGAAAAATAAATCTTTACATTTTCGACTATTTAAGTACCTAAACAGATCAGGAAGAGACTTGTATTGTTCTCTGTTTACATGAAACTCCTCCCAATAAAAATTAATATCGTTGCGTTTTACAGAACTTACCCCTTTCACATTAGATATTTTCAATATAGTTTTTACGAATTTAACACTTCTGAAAATCACGAAAGCTACAATATTTGAAATTACATTTTCATTATTCACGTCTGAAATCAATTTTCACAATCCTATCTCATACATTTCTCTTTCCAATTGTATAGGAATATTAATTCAGTGGTAAAGTCTGATACTTTATTATCAGGATTCAAGCCCATAGATGCCGAAGACGGCAGAGTTAGGTAAAAATGGCCTTCACTCTACATGATCTCGAAATAGAATGATTAATATTTCCTTTACGCTTTTATATAACTGTTAAACTTGTCAGGGTAGCCTTGCCATTTTATAAGATACATTTTATTTTTCTCTTTTTCCTTAGTCCATATCACATTTTCTATTTTATAAAGCCGTTTAGGATATAAACTTATTTCTTGTACCTCCTCTTTATAAAATCCACCTTTCACTGCTTCACCTTCTAAATCCATAAGATAATGTAATTTTAAACCATCTCGAGGAAATTCTTTTATCCTAACTACTTGAAATACTTACTGAGACCAATTCGTCGTATCTCCTTTCTTAGATTTATCTGTAGATCTTGATATACGTGCGTAATCTCCTTCTTTAATTATAGCTTTATATTTTATTTTATTTTTAATATTACATATTACAGGCATGGTTGTTAACATTTCAAATAGAGTTTTCTTAATTGTACGATGATATGATAATCGATTATACGAATATGCCAAGTCCTTTAAATTATCAATATATTTAAGAGTATTCAGTTTAGTAAAATATCTATGCATTCTTTCTTTGATAGTTCGTTGAACACGTTCAACTATTGCAGCTTTATTCACTGAAAAAGTTTCATAATATCCTATATCGTATTCTGTAACAATAGCTTGGAATTCTTTACCAAAAACTCTGTACCTTTATCTGTCCACATGAACTTTGGTTGTCTGTCATCTTCATTAATTATCTTTCTCACAGCTTTAGCTACGGTGGGACACTTTTTATCTTTTAAAGGTTTTAGCCATAAATATCTTGAATATACATCAATGACGACTAATATATAACGAAACCATTATTATACAAACTATGTTTAATCATATCTGTTAAATCTAGCTGCCATGTATGATCAATATCATAATCTTCAGTTTTACGACTCTTAATTCTTTTACGTGCATATTTAAGTAATGTAAAAGTATCTTCACCCGATAAATATTCTTTCAAGTCTTTTTTATTTACATGAAGGAACTGTGAAGTAAATCTAGAAAATCCAAAATAACTATGAGGATAACTTACGTCATAATATATTTATTTACCAATTCCTTTGGATTAATGGTGAAAAATGATATACAAACAAATAAACAAGGACATTTATATGAGAAATAAATTGCTAACAACGAAGTACATTTATAAAGGAAATAAAAATAAATTGTTTACATAAAATATTTATTTAAAATCATGCGTACAATGAAAAATACCAACATTTATACAGGAAATATGAAAAATCAGGTCCTTCTCCAGTTACTAAGCATGCTCGATTTTTTTCATAATCTTTCAGTCTGAGGGTATGAAGCATTTGCATTTTTCTTTTTTGACTTGACTGAGGCAAAAGGGGTACCTGGAAGAGTTATTTCAGGCCTGGGGCTATGTGAAATGTTTTCCAAATCGAATAATCTTTGTTTATTTTGTATTAGACTTTTTGGGAAATTAATTGCTTGAAGTTCTTGTTTAATATTATGCTATCCTGTTATTGGTGCTTTTTTCCACTCTCTTGTGAGATCCGATATGAGGTCTACAATTTTTGACCTCGAAACTGTTTCTCCATCTGTAATAATCTGACCTGAATCATCCAATGAAATTTGATCTTTTAAAATATTGTATAACTTAATTTGTAGATCTGTTTGATAGACATTGCACTAAAATATGTTGAATACCTTTTTCTTCTTGTTCATTGGATTTCGTCATTGGCACTGTTTTCTCTGTAAAATTACTTGATAAAGATTGATGTTATAATTCTTTTAAGTCCATTAATGATTGTATTGCATTCTGATTCAAAATATTTTTTTCATGAATATTCATATTCGAATTTAATATAAGAGACAATTCCTTTACATAATTGTTTAATTTTCAGCTTTAGGGTCGTATAAACTATAAGGTTGCTGTTGTTGTTTTTGTTGTTGGTGTTCAGATATATTTTTCATTTTCTCGTAATCTGCGTAAGGTAATACCACTACTTTCTTCATTATTGCGGAATAAGTTTAGATAATAAAGGTCCGATAACTGAGAAAAGCAGAAGTAAGAATACTCCACTCCTTTTCTGCAATAACTTCTTTTATTTTTAAGATTTTTTACTTTATGAGCAAGTTTTCGAATGATGTTCCTATGACGACGTAACTTAACTTTCTGAGGTTTATTCAAAGGAATGTTACCTTTTATTAGATTTAAACAAATCTCGCATACACACTTTGTAAATTTTTCATCTTCAATAATTAATTTCCGTCTATCTTTAAACTTTAGTTTTTTGAATTTTTCCATAATAGTAAGTACTTTTTAACCAGTGTACTCATTATTCAGCAATGCATACAGTCTCTATTTCATTAGGTAAAATATTTGTAAGTAGCAGAACTAAACTTGTTCTTCGGATAAAGAACACACAATAAGAACCATGCGAAATAAATGTTAACTTTTCATTTGTTTTTAGAAATTCTTTAGGCTTAGTCGGAGATATTTGTGTAGATAATATATTACTTGACTCATATCACGTCTTTGACCAAATAAGATTAAGAATTGTGTGCGTAACAACAAATCTCTCATATAACGGTTTTGATGGAAGATATTTTGAGTTATAAAAAACAGAAATATTCATATGATGAGAATAAACCGTAAATGTCTCAGCCATATCTTCATTTAATTTTTGCATTAGATCATCCAACACAATTATTTTATGATCTGTTATACCTTGAAGAGACTTTGTATCGAAAATACCTTCATGGAAGTCAATTACATCTTTAAACTCGCTAAACTTTTCGTGGTAAACGTTATAACACCAGATAATTTTTGTGGCTGGTTTTTCGAAGATATCAACATGTTTTAATATATTTAATAATAAAAATGTTTTTCCACATCCTGTAGGCCCCGTTATTAAACACGTTGCAGGACTATGGAACATAAACTTATCAACATCATCTATTCTTTTCAAATATATACACAAGAATTAATAAGAATACCTTAAAAGAAAAATATATATGCATAGAGTTGGTAAAGAAAACAAAGGTAATTTTAATTCAGGATTTTATTAGTGTTTATAATATTATACCGATATATTGTTTTATTGACATATATAACATCACCACTTAACATCAATTTATTAACTTTTAATAATATTATCACTTGAAAATAATACTAATATATTGTTATTAACATAAATAAAAACAAATGTTTCACTTAACATCAATTTATTAACATTTAAAATTATCACTTAATTAAGATATAATAACTTGTTAGCATTTATAATATTATTAATATTTTAACTTAAAGCAATATTATAATACTCTTTTAAATCAGTTCCACAACGAAAATTTACTGTATATTATGAAAAATAGTATTACCAGGGATATGTATTGCTTCAGGGTCCTTAATCTGTAGTTTCAGAACCTCGTTGTTCCATCGTATGCCAAAATCAAGTCTGTCAGCCTTCTCCATTATTTCAATACTTGTAAAGTTGGGATCTTCATTTTTCAAATCTTTACACATAGCGTAGATTATTGCATATGCTTTTTCGATATTTTCTTCAAAGTTAACAGCTTTTTCCATTTGCGCTTCAAATTCTTCACGTAATTTTAGGAAACCGCCTACTTGATCTGCCCTTTGACAGTAAATCCGTAATTGGTGAATACGTATTCATCTGCTTCTTTGCAATGGATTCTTAGCCTTACATCTAAAATTTGAGTTTCTGAGTTTGATGTATAGCTTAACTAAGGCAATACGTTTTTCATCCAGTATAGGTTTTAAATATGAACAGATTTCGTCTCCATGTATTTTTGCTTCAAATAATTGGGAATATTGTTCACAACTCCAGAAATGAAGTGTTTCAAAAATTTCTCCCATCATAGTAACCGAGAAAAACAATTGTCTATTTTTACTTGGCAAGGAAGTGGAACAACTAAAATAATGCTTACGTTTTATTCTTCTATGAAAAGCGAACTTTATATATTCATACTTGATTTCCCAATTCAGAATTTCTGGAACTCTTACACATTTGAAGACGAGGGGAGAATCCATCTTGAAAATGAGAGCCAGCAGCAGAATCTATCTATCGTAATGAAATATTTTTTTAAGGTAAAGAAAGCTCTTATCTGTAAATACGAGCCTTGAACTGTTTTTTCTTGATGTTCTAATCCTTTGAAAAGAGACTACAGGTACTCGTGATATTTTCCTTCTCTCCTTAATTACCCACTTTCTCTATTCCTTCTATGGTGATGAAATATTAAGGAAAAATAAGGCTCTTATCTTTAAATACGATCCCAAACTGTTTATTCTTGATGTCCTAATCCTCTGAAAAAAGACTCCAGGTACTCGTGTTTATTTTCCTTCTCTTCTTAATCACCTACTTTCTCTAATCCTCCTATTGAGATGAAATATAAAGATAAATATAACCGAGTTCTAATCTGTTAATGCGAACCTAAGCAGTTTATTCTTGATGTTCTAATGTCCTGAAAAGAGGCTCAGGTGACCCTAGGTCATTTTCCTTTACTCCTTAATTACTACTCATTCCCACTCTAATCCTTCTTCTGTGATAAAATATTAAAGTAACTTCATGTTAGAACAGAATCAGACCCCATTGCTTTAAGAGTATATAAATTTCTCGATACTCTTATCAGCCAATCAGCTTCCGACTCCACAATGACCTTGTAAATCTTACCGTATCTTATTGGTTAACACGCACCAATCCGCTCTCAGCTCACACATGACGTCATCATCATAAACGTTTCTTATTGGTTAACATAATCCAATCAGTTTTCAGTTCAGTATGAAATTCCACGTGGAGTATAGCCTTGTTATATAGTTTTTAACTTGATACGAACAGCATGTTACGTCTTCGTCGTTATAGAGCCATAGAAAATATTGTGACATGTGAAATTAAAATTCCAAAACGTGAAGTTTCATTACTAGATAAAAGACCAGATTGCCATGAATATTTTACATGTGGATCTTACTTAGGTCAAACAGAAAGTCCACGGGTATGTATTAGCCCTGAAGAATTAATTGAGATATGCAAACATATTACCGATTGGATTAGTGATAAATTTAAATCTTATTGTGCAATAATTCAATGGAGGGAAATCATCAGTAGTGGAAAAGAAACCGATAATAAAAGACTCACAATGACATTTTCTAAGTTCTGTTATTATGATGTATTAGATATAAGAATTTGGCGTAGATTAAAAGATATATTTGTACCTACTTCTCATGGATTTTGGCTTAGAGACGATGAACAATTAAAATTCTGTCACATATTCAAAAGCTAATTGAAAGAAAATAAAAGGAAAAGTGTATGTTTGAAGAATATGTCAATACAGCTCATAGTGTTTTATATCAGCAAAATTGTAAGTTGAAAAGTTTACACAAGAAGCAGAGAGCCTTTAATAATATCATTAGTCCATTAAACATTGAAGAGTTTACTTTTCGTTTCAGGAAACAATGGAGAGAAACTATTTACTTTAATGACTGCGAATACCGTAACTTTGATGTTTCAAATCGTGATCTATTTACTTATGTAACTATTGTTGGAATTGAAAATTTAAAAAAAAACTTTTCGTATCATGATTTGTGTTACTGGGAGTTATGCAAAAGCATGTCGGAGCATAATTTTGAAACTACAAAAGTCAGCGAACACTAATTGAATCATAAATTATTAAAACATTGTAGAATGTAAACGCATACAAGGACCTCCTCAAAAATATTTATTTCTCTAGTTATCTCTACTACGTATACTTCATAATACCAACATGGGGATTTTTAATTTTAGCCGTAAATTAGTTAATTTTATTCGAACATTATATATACGAATGGAATCTACGGATGAAGTCTCTGTTCCTACTCGTACTGCAAAAGGAAAATTACTTTTATTTTGTGTGGCCGATAAAGAACTTAATAATCGTATTCAGCTTACGGCATCTTTGAAAGAGGATACAGGTTCTACAAACTTTGAAACAGTGTTACTAGAGAATATGAGGTCTCCTATTCTACAAGGATTTATTGAAAAATCCTCATTTAATAGGGAAAAACCTTTGTGATTAATGTGATTCGTTTTAAGAAGAAAATAATAAAAGTATATCATCATAAAGTTCTAACTAAAATTAGAGATGTAACAGATTATAAATTAACCGAAAGTGAAAAAAGAAATATATTAAAAGACATGTTAGAGATTATAATTCGTATTACAAATAATATTCCAGTTTCAATACCTTTGCCCGAGGGTGAAGATGATTGTGGTTATTAAAATAATGTATAATAATATTCATCATGTAAAGACATTCTTTTCCTGTACAACTCACTAACTCTAACTTGTGCTGATTATATTGTATTCATTTTATAAAATGTTTTTTTTTTTTTAAATGTATCTTTTAATAAGATTAAAAATATATTTAATATTAAAAATTTGTATGTGAATGATTATATTGTTAGTAATTACGTAATAAATGAAATAAAATAAGACATTCCTTTCTTTGAATTTTTTATATTTCACATTTTTATTTACATTGAACGCAGATGTTTGTACGTATACATGTGTTTGTGTGTATGTGTATTAATCACCCTTTCATGTTTTACTACGTGAAAGTATAAAATGTTCATATTAATTTAATAAAAAATAACAAAATAATAAAAATAAATAAATAAAATAAAAAATAAAAAATAAAAATAAAATAAAAATAAATAAAAATAAATAAATGTAAATAAAAAAAAATAAATAAAAATGGATAATAAAAAATAAAATAAAAATAAAAATCAACAAATATAAATAAAATAGAAATTAATAAAAATAAATATAAATAAATATAAATAAATGTAAAAATAAATTTAAAAAAATTAATAAAAATAAATATAGATATAAATAGATAAAAATAAAAATGAAAAATACATAGATGTTTGTTTAAGTTAAATAAAAAGTATCAAGTCTTGTCTTGAATGCTAATAAATAAAGAAAAGGTAAGATGTCATAAGAATTTATGGTCATGACGTCATAATATTTTAAATTCGTATTTGAAAGTGGTAAATGTTATCTGTAAAAATAAACTGACACGTGATGATATCAAGAATGCTTGTGTATGCGTTCGCGCGCCACGTCTACCAAATATCGTGACATGCAGTCACGCCCCATGATTATTTCGCTTCCGCCGCTCCGATCGCGCCCCGCGAAGGCGCTCCACCACGGCTATGGACCTGAAAGTCAACTACAAGAAAAATTTCGAAGATGAAATACGTAATAACCATAAAATACAAGATTGTTATCTAGCAACAGATGATTATTATTATACTATCAATAAAAATAATAATAATAATAATAATAATAATAATAATAATAATAATAATAATAATAATAATAATAATAATAATAACAATAATATAATAATAATAATAACAATAATGAATAATAATAATAATAATAATAATAATAGATAATAATAATAATATAATAATAATAATAATAATAATAATAATAATAATAATAATAACAACAACAACAACAACATTATTAATAATAATAATAATAATAATAATAATAATAATAATAATAATAATAATAATAATAATAATAATAACAACAACATTAATAATAATAATAATAATAATAATAATAATAATAATAATAATAATAATAATAA